>LJPH01000297.1:239714-413549 GCA_001430925.1 Byssoonygena ceratinophila
CCACTTAAAATGAAATGGCGGGCCTGGCTTCCAGCACAGACATTTTGCCAAGTGCTTGATATCGTCAAGCGTTGGGGATCGTTTGAACTCCCGCACGGATACACTTGCGACCGATTATCCTGCCACAGCGAAGTTTTGAGATATCAGCACCTCAGTTAAAACGCTTCGGTGTTTATTCTTTGCGATGGTAACCTGTAGGTAAGTTATACGTGTGAGCCAATTTTGAGATGGTAATGCTGCTCTGAGATACATGAATACATACATCACGATGTACTCCGTACTCCGTTTTGTGTAGTACTGGAAATCGAGACATGATGGACGACTGGAGGACAAAAATTGTCAAACAGCCACATGCAAAATAGTTGGCAACAATGCACATTGTCTTACTGGCCACGCGAGCATACTGCAGGACATCTTGGTAATTGGACAATGGTTCCTCAAACCATGGCGAACCAACCCCACAGCCTACAGGCCACGGGGACGCATTGTACAGTATAATTAACATGTATTTCAGCCTGTATGTATGTATGTACAGTACTCCGTACCTACGTACACATTCAGCGCGTTGTAGGTAGGGAGTACACATCACCCATACTTCAAATCACCTACCAGAAACGCTCGTCCTATCAGGAGCGAGAATCTCCCTGTTCAAGTGCAAGACTATCGGCGTTGTATTGTGTACTTCTGAGTGGATAACACACCTTGCCCTTGCATAAGGATCATGATGAGGATGCGATAAGGCCAGACAGGGAACATTGAGGCCAACCCCAATCCGAGTCGATCATCGCGGCCCCAGCCAAAATTCCCATTCCGACCGTATCCCATATGCCGTGTGTGAATGAAGTCTTTATAAAAAACGGACGACCGCGGAAGTTTCCTAGCTTAAAGTGTACGGCAACTTTGTGAACAAAAGAATCGAGACGCATCCGAGTGTCGAATCTCCCGCGGCTGACGTCAGTGAGACTGCTTTCTAAATAATTTATCAGCATGAGACTCTGTGCGATAATAGGTGGATTTGAGCAATACAAACGTACACTTGCAACGCCACAAGGCACTTGTTAAAAGGGAAGCCTTGGTGGTGGGGAAGAAAGCTATCAGGAGAAAACCAAGATTGCAGACTGTTGTACTCGGTAGTGGAGGGGGTACGCAACTTCGGCTAGAGGCAGTCAACGCGTTTTTGAAATGCATACATACCTATCCGCGCCTGCCGTGTCCTGTGTTTTGCCACCATGATTGAACTCGGGACCTCAACTCTCGAGTCAGTCTGAGGATTTTTGGAGGAGTCTGGACGACGGGCGAGATCATCTGCCAGTTGAGGAAAACGCAAAAGAAGGCTTTGCGTCATAGCATTGCTGACTAAGAATGTGCCTTTCGGATTTACATAAATCCGGCTTCCCACCGTTCGTGCGGTCTTGGCGCTTCGTTGCCGCGCAACACCCACTTCGTCCTTGTTGACAGCAAACAATTGGATTGTGCGCTGTGCCGCCATGATGTTCCTTCACAGAGCCGGAACGGCGGTTGTCTGCTCAAAGGAAGGCCATTTAGCGCTGAGGATCGCTTGTCTCTGCAGGTTTCATTCTGCTCGATGCCCCGCTTCGATCTTCAAAAAGAAATGCGCGTCTTCTGATGAATACTATACGTGCTCAAAGTGATCGTGTTGAATATTAATTATATGAGGCCGTGCTCCGTATATATTTTTATTTCGGTCAGTACTCTCCCGAGCCTGCCGTCCCATACATACACCGCTACTATCCACTTCTGAGTTGCCCTACGATGGCTTGACAACTAGAGGGAACGACGACGCAACGATTTCGCCTCGCAGCCGTGATGGTTAAGGTCATTCGTATTGGGGCCTTAACCCAACTGCTTGCTGGGCTCGTTTATGGCGCCGGGTTGGACTTACCCTATAACCCTTCTTATATCTGGACTCCATCCGGAAATCATAACTCCTTGGCCTATGTTCTCTCGCCCAAGGCCCCGAGCTCAAATGAGCTGCAACTACAAGCCTTGAATATATCCGCTTCTTTCGATGCCTCGAATCCGCGCTTTGAGGGCCCAGCCAGTGATCCTCCCTTTTTATCTGGCGAGCACTCCAAGAGTATTGTTCCCATCCCAAACGTTGATGGTCTTCCCATGGTTTATGCGGGCGGCTGCCGGTCAAGTCTAGCGGAGATGTGGCACTATGTCCCCAATACAAACAGTGGAACATGGTCAAAGACACTCTTGAAAAAAGCCGAAAGTGACGGGCGGGTAGAGCCCTTTGGACCAAATTATTTGGCCACGGCTATCACGTTCCCCGATCCAGATAAGAGCGCACCTTCGGATGTTTACGTATTTGGGGGAATGTGTCCTACAGCTGACGATAATGACACACGGGGCTGGTTTTCGGCAGCTAATTACTCGCGATCGATGGTTTCATTGCGACCAATAGAGTCGCCAGATGATGGATCTTATGAATTCTCCATTTTATCGAACCTATCGCCACCGGTCGAAGAAGCAGGATTTACTATGACACCGCTGCTACCAGCATACTCCAATTCGTCATCTGGGAGACAACTGCGACAACAAAGCTTTGCCCTTATTGGGGGTCACACCCAGTACGGCTTTCTCAATATGTCCCGAATCGCACTTTTTTCGCTGCCAGAGGGCACCTGGAGTTATATTTCCGTTAAAGTTCCTAGTGGTGCTCTACCTGCTCCAATGGGGAGTCAAGCCGTCAAGGGGATTGAGCCACGCTCAGGGCACACGGCTGTTTTGGCGCCCGATGGCGATAAGCTCATCATATTAGGGGGCTGGGTAGGAGATACTTCTGTCCCCGCCCAACCGCAACTTGCAATCCTTCATCTAGGTGAAGACTTCGGCGGTTCGGGAGAATGGACATGGACATATCCCAAAGAGTCTGTCAACGGTCTACGTAGCGGTACCGGAATCTTTGGCCATGCTGCTGCAATGCTTCCCGGGGGCATAATGGCTGTCATTGGTGGATATGAAATCTCCCAATTTTCGAAACGGTCGAATCTAAAGGCTCGTGATAACTCGGAAGTTTACCTGTTCAACGTCACGTCTGAAACGTGGGTCTCGTCTTACGTTCCTTCCAGAACGCTTGAGTCTTCAGGGGGTAGTTCAGGACCCCTTTCCTCTCCAGCGCAAAAAGCTGGTTTGGGAGTTGGCTTGGGCGTTGGTTTATCCGCCGCTGCTGCTGGTATAGTCATGTTATTCTGTGTCAGGACACGCCATAAGCGGGCTCATCGGAAAGCCCGTGAGCAAGAACTTCGAAATCTGGCTCTTGGCGCTGAGCGGCCGCATGTCAGTCTTGACGAAGCTCCCAGCGGACTGTATCAGCCAATGGTTCAAGTGAATCCGAGGCAAACAGGGTTTAATGGACATGGTGTTTCCAATCTTCAAGATCGGAGTGAGCGGAACGACAAAGGTGCGCATATCGCAGAAAGAACGGGGTTATTGGTCGACACATCTGCACAAGGACCCTTGGGAGGAATACACTCGAGAACGTATCAACCGGCAGCATTCCCCGAGGGTCTGCGGAGGACTCCAACGCTTCGCAATATCCATCCCATTGAAGAAAGGGAAGAGCATGAAGACAACCTGGAAACCAATTTTGAACCAGCTACCCCAAGAGAAACCAAAAGGGATAGTAAAAGCTCAATCATTTCTGATCCCTTTCGAGATCCCCCGTCGCCCGTCAAAGCCTGCCTTCCGCCCCCAATGATCCCGTCCAGAAGTGATGACGCCAACTTGGAGCGGAAGTGCAACTTTGGATCGAGATTTGGTGACATATCCAGCCAGTCCAATCAGACGTTCGATAAGGCTGACCGTACTTTGTCTAACCTCTCCGAATCATCGGGATCTTCAATGTCGACCTCGTCATATCGAACAAATTCAACGAGGTTGGGCCAGGTGGTAGCCCACACGCCTGCCTTTCGGTCTCGCCAGACTCTTTCGGGGGACATATCATGTGAAAGAAATAACCTCGCCTTACGGTCCTACGGCCGTGAATTTCCTCCTCCGCACTTGCTGAGCAACGAGCTGACGTTTATCCCACAATACTCAGAAGAGACATATACTTCTGAGAACCGGAGCAAGAAGGACGGCTTCGCCTCAAGCTCCTTACTGCCGTCGGACAGGAAAGATCCGGCAGCTCAAAACAAAAGCAAGGCATCAGAATGGGTGGGTTCCGTTCGTCGAGCTCTCAGCTTGGCGAAAAAGCCTGAAACAGCCAGAACCGATTCTTTATGTTCAGATTTTGCTTCAAATCTGGAGCGTAGTGTGAGCTCTAGCCCAACGAAAAGCTTTCATAGTGCACAGGAGGATGCACCAGCCAGCTCGGATGCAAGTGCCAAATTGCCGCGAAGAGCTGTGAGCACCAACTCTTCTGTTTTGCGACGTAAGCAGGGCGCCAAAGACTGGGATGTCAAGCCGTCACCTGCTGAAAGAACCACATTACTTCGAAGGGAAACCTATGATGGTACGCTATCGCTTGCGGATGGCATTGGCAGTGGGAGAAGTGTGGGCTCGCCGGATTTGATGGAAGACGATGACGACGACGAAGATTGGGACGTGGAAGCAGCTGCCCAAGGCCGGGTGGTGCAGGTAACATTTACTGTGCCAAAGGAGAAGCTTAGAGTCGTTAACGTCGGAGTTAATGACGGCCTCGATGACGACGACGACGATGGTGACGATCACGGACGAATTGCGGCCAAGGACATTTCTTCTCCGAACACGAAGAGCAATGCTTTCAACGAAGATTAGCGCAATTCAAATGCGAAAATGGGTTCAAGGAGTCTGCGTTCATTTATCTGCATGGCATGGAATACTAGGTAGGTGGCATTTTGGTTGGAATTGTATTGTTACTATATGTGCTGTGTACTCCGTATATATTGCCATTTTCTCGATTCTCTATTTGTCTTTTCCCCCTCCCGGAGAGCAGCCTCAGTCTGCCTTCTCTTGTCGGGATTTCTTGTTTCTGCGAGGTGCTGTCGACTGCTGTGGGTCGAATTTCAATGCCATATGCCAAGACACTGGGATCAAACTGATCGGCAGCGCAAAACCTGCGAAGAGGATGTTTTGGTGCTGGGACCACAGCTGGGTAGGAAGTTTGACCATTCGTTTCCGAATACTATGTATGTATGTATAACTTGGAATGATATTGCACGTTTTCTATTGTACTCCTACACAGTATGCATCGCGACCATTTCGAACAGTGCCAAAACAAGCTCGAAGAAGGGAAGGGTTGGGAAAATACCGCAAATCGCGGCCTGCCCCTGGTAGATGCATATGCATGCTAGAGGGCAGGGTGTGGTAATCTACACTGTAAGTACTTGTATGTATGCACATACGGGAGAAAAGTAAGTAAGTAGGGCAGACCTGGAGGGAACATCTCTGCATTTGCCAGCTCATGAATCATGATCGACCAAGTTTGCTGTTCAGCCATTCGGCAAGATTCGATGCATCCCGTGGTGAATCAAATACATCAGAGACGCCATTAAAAACGGATTGCCAATTGATGATTTCGTGAAGCGGCCTCTCCTGGAGGACTTCGTGGATCCGGCGAGACTGGGCCTCTGCTCTGTTGGGATCGTCGGACGTGGAGATGTGAGACTCGATTACGTTTCCGGATTTTAAGCGTAGAAATACACGGGTCTGTTGTGAAGATTTAGCACGATATCTCCTAGACAACGGCCTTCTTTGGGTGGTTAGAGAAAACTAGGACGAAAGACATACCGAAGGGTGAAGATCAGACGGCAGATCCGGCCTTGGCCGCGGGTCTTCTTCTGTCGGATGCGTGGAAAAAGTGAACTGGGGGCATTGATTGAATGTCCAAACCGCTGACTTTGAAGCCCGGGATTTTAGTGATTTGCCCACAGAATGTGGTGGTTGCTGGATATGCAAACGTACCTGAAATTCACGGATGTCTTCTTCAATGTCCTTTACTCCCACGCCGGTGTTGTCAGTAACCGCACCCACAACCCAATTATTCCCAGATCGAAACCCAGACTCATCCTGCAGATCCTGGGCACTGATCAAGGCCTCGGTATCAAGGCCATAGAGCAGGGAAAATTCTTCCATAATCTTGAGAGCCAAAGACTGCATTAAATCCGCCTCAGTCGAGCTACCAAGGGTCGACGTTATATTTCCGATCGGAGACCTTACACTCTCCACACCTTTTGCGCGCAGAAATGGACGAGCAGGAGACCTCAGAAATGCTCCGATAGAACCTAGGTTGGGAGAGTCAACTAAGCACGTGCCATGGTGTAATGCCCTAAACCTAGACAGCTTGTATGCTGAACCAGAGATCTTGACGGCCTGCGGTGTCGTCTCGACGGGCGGACTCTCAACGTCGTCCGTCTCCACGTGAACAACGTTTCTCGGGGGCGTGACCGAGGAGGTGTGGCTCATAACGATATCATGGCGAGCGTTGACACATGTATTAGTTGCTCCGAGCTTATGTAGGGCGCGAACGACCATTTCGGCATGCTTGTCGCGGTGGAATATCGATTTCGGACAGATCACGCTCCAGTTCAGGTTTCCTTCGTCGTGAAACACCGCTCCACCACCGGACCTGCGCCGCAACAAGGTAATAGGGGTAGTTGAGCTTTCGGAGCCATGATTCGAAGCTTGGCTCTGTTTGAGGAGATGTAGGTTCGCCTCAAGCCACGGGTTTTGGTTTCTGCCGATGACAACGGTCGGGCGATTTACGTATAAAAAAAGTATCTTTGAGTCGTTCGGAGTATGTTTGTAAAGGAAGTTCTCGATTGAAAGGTTGACATATGGATCGGTGCTGAGGGACTGGTAGATCTGGTGTTCGGCGGAGGACTCACTGATGAGCAACGGAAAGTCGGAGGGATGATGGGATGTATGTAAGAGTCGCTGTCCGAGAGAATGAAGTCGAAAAGGTTTTAATCTGGGAATGTGGCCTGCTGATGCTGTTGGGAACGAAAACCAATGCAACTGGCGTAGCGGAAGCATTGATGTGCGAGGGGGGAGGACGGGGAGGAAATGCAGGGTGGAATTCCGGTGGGCGGAGGTCTTTTTGGGCTGGGCGGAGCTTCGACAAGCCAGCTCCGACGATCCAACGCCGGACAGCGGGAGCTAGTCCTATTCCGGCATGGGTGAGCTGCAGCTGAGTCATCGGCACCTTCGATATCGGAGTTGCTGCCATCGACGCCCGAAGTGAAGAGAATGGAAACAAGTCTCTCTTCTCCCATCTTGCAAGACCAGTGTGTGGACAATTAACAGTCGGCTTGAAATCTTGAAATCCATAGCAGCTGCCTTCAGCTATCGGAGCAAGTAAGGTCACATTTCTGGCTATCTATTCTCCAATTTCGAATTTATCATTGTCCCTCCAAAAGAGCTACCCCACCATACCATGTCAACCTTCGGAGAATACTTCAGGGTCACCACGTATGTCTTGTCTCTTCTTCCGTTTTCTCAGCATCTTCTCTGACGTTTTACAGCTATGGCGAATCACATTGCCGCTCAGTCGGCTGCATTGTCGATGGTTGTCCCCCTGGGATGGAACTCACCGAAAAAGATATTCAGCCTCAGATGACTCGCAGAAGACCCGGTCAAAGTGCTCTGACAACGCCAAGGGATGAGAAAGATAGAGTGGAAATTCAATCTGGCACAGAGTTCGGAATTACGCTAGGAACTCCAATTGGTATGATCGTGAGAAATGAGGATCAAAGACCAAAGGATTATGGAGGGAAGACAATGGATATGTATCCGCGACCCAGCCATGCGGATTTCACCTATTTGGAAAAATATGGTGTCAAGGCCAGTAGCGGTGGTGGGCGAAGTAGCGCAAGAGAGACTATAGGTGGGCAGGCATTCTATATTGCCCTATTCACTCCGAGAACGAGCAACTGACTGTGTTCCAGGTCGTGTTGCTGCCGGCGCAATTGCAGAAAAATACATTCAGCTTTCGCACGGCGTTGAGATTGTCGCATTCGTCTCCTCCGTTGGAAACGAGCACCTTTTTCCTCCAACTCCCGAAAACCCTAGCGCTTCGACAGACCCAGAATTTTTAAAACTCATCGAAACTATCGACAGACAGACAGTTGACTCGTTTGTTCCGATTAGATGCCCTGATACTCAAGCAGCCCAGCGCATGACTAAACTAATAGAGCATTTCCGTGACCATCAGGACAGCATTGGAGGAACAGTGACTTGTGTTGTCCGTAATGTTCCTGTCGGTCTTGGCGAGCCTTGTTTCGACAAACTCGAAGCCAAACTGGCCCATGCTATGCTTAGTATCCCCGCGACTAAGGGATTCGAGATTGGGTCAGGCTTTGCCGGCTGCGAAGTGGCTGGATCAACTCACAACGACCCATTTGTCGTCGCCTCAGAAGATGTAAAAGACGGAAACGGCGCGACAGGGGGCAATAGACGCCTCACCACCAAAACAAACAACTCCGGCGGTATCCAAGGTGGGATTTCTAACGGCGCATCAATATATTTTCGCGTTGCATTCAAGCCACCGGCGACCATTGGCCAGGCTCAAACCACAGCCACCTATGCTTTCGAAGAAGGTGTTCTAGAAGCCAAAGGGCGTCATGACCCTTGCGTTGTACCACGTGCGGTGCCAATCGTCGAAGCCATGGCAGCGCTGGTCATCGTGGATGCGTTGATGGCTCAAAACGCTAGAGAAACCGCGAAGAATCTTCTGCCAGTCTTATCAAAAACCGTCCCAACACATCCCACCGGCATGCCACCACAGCCGCAACGGCCATAGAGAATGGACTTTTTCCTTGCTGTGAACGACAACACGATCCTACATGCATACATATACAAACAGTTTCTTGGTACTCTAAAGCACATCTTTATTTTTATTTTTTTGGAATTTACGTAACGTGCTGAGGAATGCTTTTCCTAAAGTACCGGTATCGCCTCCTTTCGGGTCGCAACTTTGCATTTTCTTGAGAAAATATCACAGTTTTGAATTTTGGAATAATAGAAAACTAGGGTTGTGAAAAAAATGGCAAGGCTTATCAACCAGATGTCTTGACCATGCCGCTTTCCATTACACCGATACTTATAGGTTATACAATACTAAAGTCTGGCGCTCTCGAGCAGTCAATGATATAATCAACAGAGCGTTTTTCAGTACTAAGTGATAGCCATTCTTTATAGTAGTAATTGCGAACAAGCTCGCAAGGTATAGGTAGCTATGGATTTGAATTATGCACAGTCTCCATCGAATATGGAAAAATGCAGACGAAGCCCGTCATTCCATGTATCGATACTTGAAGAAAGAGAAAGAGTATATCTGACATATGATAACACAGGCTCTTCAACTAGTCAAACGAGCTCAAATTTCCCTACTGACCTTCCTACGTCCAATACTTCTCTTCTCTCTCCTGTTCTATCGGTGAACCGTCCAATTCCGCCACCATCAAAGTAGAACGGCGCGGTCGAGATTCATGTCCATGATCTAACTCGTATCTCTCGCTGTCACTGCTTGCTACCACAGTCCTTGTTGAAACTCCAGTGCCCACCAAAAGATCTTTGCCATCTTCGTCATATCCCATGCCCGTTCTCACATATGTTCCCGTTCCGGCTCCAATAACGGATGGTGGTCCCACGGGTGAAACAGTTCTGGAGAAGAACTTGGCCGTTCCGCCGCTGGAGTCCGGTAGTTCGGGAGGCATGTTGTTTTGATAAAATGCACTTTCTCGGACCATTCTCTTTTTGGATTTTGATCGGGCCCGGCGCACGAGGAGGAAGATTAAGAGCAAGATGAGGGAGATCCCGGCGGCTACAGATCCAGCTGCTATACCACCGATTTGGGCGGAAGAAAGTGTAGGGCCGGCATTTGATGATACTGGCTCGACGGTGGAGAAGGATGGCCGTGGGGATGTTGAAGATGGTGTTTGCAGCGAGGAGGAGAGAAATTCTGTGGTGGATGCAACGGGAACAGTTGAAACAGCGGTAGAAGGGGTAAAAGGGGTAGAAGAAATGAAAGCGGTAGAAGAGGTAGGAGAAATAGAAGAGGTAGTAGAGGTGATAGGGGAAGCCGAGGAAGAAGTATCATCAGGCCAGTTTGATTCAGGAATTGATGTTAAAGATAGCCAGAAAATATCAGTCAGCGTCTCCGTGGGACCTTCAGTAATATCAGTTTGGCTGGTTGCAGGTGAAGGTACTGGGGCCGTTATATCGTCATTTTTGACGCAGCATTGGATATCATCTGGGCCAGGGCATGGCCAGGGCTTGACAGCTTGTCAGTTCATGAAATCGGGTTCCGTCTCTCTGTTCAAGTGCTGAAGGGGTAACTCAAGGGATTTCAACTTACTGCTTCGGTGCCTGGGAAAAACTGGCCGTCGGAGCAGCCATTGTTCTTCTTATTCCTGCAGTATCCTTTGCCCTCTGGCACCCTGCACTCATGAACGACACAACACTGGTTATCCCATGGCAGTTAGCATAATCTGTGTTTCAGACTGGGGAGACATATTCACACTCAACGAGCACTGGACTCACCTGCACATCTCCCGGGTCGTCTGGGCACAGGTTCTTCGTTAAGATTCCACGACCTTCAGATATATGAGAATTTCTCCAAAAGGTATTGTTGGTGGTTTTCAACACTCCTACATTTCTTTTTTGGCATGCAAGTACCTTCCCCTTCATTCGTCTCACAGCTATCCCCAGAATCACGGTTTCTCCTCGACAAAAGCCGCCGAATTTCAATCGCAGGGAACAGATCCGCCATAGCAGCAAGAATCTGTAAATAGTGGTTGTCTAGCAGACAATATCTGCGGCGTTGGAAAACACAGAGTTTCCATTGAACCTCGAAGTAATGAAACCACAGTCAACGTAGAAAAAGACAGCAAAAAAGAAGGGAAAAAAAAAGAAAGCGACGCATATCAGGCTTGCAGGATATTTTGTATATGCTCCTTTTTCTTATAGAAAATGTCCTTCATTTCCCCCTGCTCTCGCGTATCAGCAGTCCTGTCCAATGGGCGAAGGGGTGATGATGCAGAGCATCCATGTTCCACGGCCTGCGAGCGGGAGGGAGAAGAGGTTCCCTGCACGGGCCAAAACCCGACCAGATGCCAGAGGATACACTGGCTCGTTTTGCTATCCTTTGAGGTTTCTCCACGGTGATGAGTTATAGGGGAAACGGCCCGTCAGGGAGAGGTCTGGAAACCAGCCAGGGCGGGATGACATAACAAAACTACATCACAATCGTCCTGGAACGTTATGGCAATCCTGGGATCATTCCCCCCTGGCTCGGAGAAAGACTGGACACTTCTTGTTCCAAGGCCGTAAGAATTTGGGAGTTGAAAACTGGTTTGTTGTCCGTGTCACCAATTCTTAGCATGATCGCGGTGCCTGACACGTTTCATCTTGAAAGAGGGCAACTCGTATCTGCATCGTCGTCCTTAGACCTCTTGGCTTCAGCTAGTTAGTTATAGTGGACTTGGCAACGTGCCTCATGGACATGTGCTTGAGAGTCAGAGTGTCCATGATTACCAGTGACTATATTAATGAGAAAGTAAACTGTGGCCGAATCTTCCCTTTCTGCGTTTAAATCGTGTAGCAGAGATTCGTGACAATAACACTGTTGACTATAGTAAGAGGCGCACATATGCCTGCCATTTCACCCGATTTCAGTGCACTGAAGGAAAAGCAGTCAGCACAAACCACTTCTGAATAATATATGATCGAAGAAAATCATGTTCATATGAGAATAATCCTTGGGACAACCGCACGCTGGCACTCGGCAGACAAGACAAAAGAAAGACTCCGAAAATAATGCCCGAAACAAACAAACAAGCAGTTCAGACTATGCTCTGAATAATAATATAGACACAGCCTGCCACCTCAAAGTCATATACCGGCTGAGTATGTCAAATGCTAGCAATTTACTCCACAGCCATTGTTCTGGCCTAATTCATCACAGGGCATTATCCAAGAAAGTAAGGAAAGAAAAAGAAACGAGCGAAGAATGAAAATGATTCAAGTGAGACGTGTTATTCTAGGTGCAAACTGAGCACGCTATCAACGCTGACGTCTTCGTAACGAATATCGCGGGGGTGGTGCAGCATTCCTTGCCGGCGCTGGACTATCATCGAGGCTGAGACTAGTTATCGACGGGCCTGGCGTGCGATGTCGGGCTAACAGTATAGGTGAAGGAGATTCTGATATAGTGGATGCATAGTCCGTGGACGAGACGGACGCGGTAGACGTCGGTGACATGAAACGCTCTGTGGATGCAAAAGACGACGACAGAGGTTGAACAGGAGTTATAGTGGAGAAAGAGTTTTGAAGAGAAGGCGGGTACTCGGGGTTTGCGAGCGAGTTGAAGTTTCTCTGCATGTTGAGTATGGTTGAATCTGGATCCACGGACTGAAAGACGCTTGGAGGTTTGAAGCTCTGGATCTGTTTCTTAGCAGGGGACTGGCGAATATCGTCGTTTCGCGCCGAGTTTAGAATATACGACGATCGAGTTGGAGTCTTGTCCCCGCTCGTAGTGGAGAGAGAATTCGACATCAATGGGGATGAAACCGGTCGTTTGAGTTCTCGTTTGGCCGACACTCGTGGCACGAGTGCGGGCTTTGATGCCGCGAATAGGGACCGTAAACCAAACATCTCCTGCCCTGCCAAGAAGGCGACTAAATAGATTCCGGCTTTGTCAGATGTTGTTTGATCTCTAAACTGACCGGCTCGAGCCAATGCAAAATAAACACAGCCAACCAACTCTGCCAAGGACAGGAATATATCAATCATTTTCCAATGAACCATGGGCCGCATCAATAGTTCAAGAAGAGAAAATCCAGCAACAAGAAAGCTGAGGCCCAGCACCACTGTTTCTGTGGTGTTTCTCGTCAAAGCAAAGGATTGAGATCCAGCCCATAATGCTAAGCAAATGGCCAAGAGAAGGACCTTCAAGACATGAAGCGGCTTATTGATTGTCGAATCACGACCACCGATCGTCTTGGACGTTGAGCGCCTCCCAGCCCTTGCTGGGCTATCTGCAATTGAAAATGCCTTGTCGAACAAACTCTCCAGGCCAGTTTCTGATTGAAGGTCACTTTTAGGGAAGAATCTCGGAGGTGGCATCACCATGTCAGTCGATTTCGTCCCGCTTTGACTTTGTTGTTGCAGGCTCAGTGTCGGCTGTAAGACGGGAGCTGTATGGAAGGGGTTGGGCTGCTTCACGACCGGATTCGCCAAGGGCTGGGGCATGGGGTTACGGAGCTGCCAAGAGAGTGGTATAGGGGCCGGAGGCAATTGGCCTTGAAACGGAGATGGCGCTGGAATACGTTCTTGTTGATTGCGAGTTATATGAAAACTGGGCTGTAATGTTTGGCGGGATGGAGTCCAGTCCATGGCATCTGAATCAGCAGCCAGGTCTGGAGGGGGCGTTGGAGGGATGTACGGTTCGGGGCTCAATGCACGAGCTGAGGCAAGATTCGCAATTGGAAATTGCTGCACCCTTCGACTCGAGTCCTGTGGGTGAGAGATATATTGTGACAGGCCGTCTGTATTACCATTGGGCTTGGATATTAAAGAGTCTGTGTTGTCAGTCCAAGAGACGAGGGGCTTGATAGAGAATCGGATCGCAGCTCGCGAAGCCATTGTAGTCTAGATAACATTAGCAATCTCTTAAATTTAAATAAAACGATATGTACAATCCAAGAAGCACCGTACACGAGGAAAGCTGAACTCACGATCATGGTAAACAGTCCCATAAAAATGTGGATGGCTGGCGTCAATTTCGGATTCAGACCAGTGATCGAGGGATCTTGTAGCACAGTCCACGCAACAAATCTCACCACGAGCGTGACGATCTGGATCCGATAATACTCCCGCACTCCACTAATACGCCCAGATCTACCTTCGACCTTGAAGCGCAATTTTGGATTCCACCACAGGGAAAGGACCCCTAGCACCAATGCCAGGCCGGCGTACGGTTGCAAAGCTACGGGGCATTCACTTGACATTCGCCCGTGTTGCCGTCCCTCGTCCAAACACGACCGAAGAAGAGGCCGCGACAGCCGCACTGGTTGCTGGTTCTCCGTCGACAGTGCAGGGTCGGCCACGCATCCCATGGCGTTCCAGGATAGTTGACCAGCAACGCTTGCCCAAAATGCCACGGCGCCCGCAGAAACGAACAGACTCCGCCATCTCCACTTCCGTCTATTTGGTGTAGTCCTCCCGTCCCGGCTTCGTTCCATCATCCGCCGTAAATGGTCTGCTTTCGCTGCATATCCCGCCTCTCGGATCCGTGCAAGGACCCTGGACTCGCAGTTTTCACATACTTGGGGGTATCTCTCCTCCAGGCTCTTTCGGTAGGCCGGGTAAGAGGCTTCATAGACTTCGTATTCAGGATGCGACGGAGGTGGAAGATAGGAGGCCAAGGTCTGCGTTAGGAGATGCTGGTTCTTTAGACATGTAGAGCAGAAGATCGACGAGTCTGAGGATTGATATGGCTGGAAACGAGAAACCGGTCGGGCGTACTGAGGTTGTCGAGATTCAAGAGACGCTTCAGCGGCGGGAGGGTCAGTTATTTCGCCATTCTGTATGAACGCGATTCCAAGTCAGCTCTTATCCCTCCGGTCAATATTCCGAGCTTGACGCGGCGGTACAGGGTAGATGCAAGTAGCCCTAGTACATACCTCATCAAGATAGTTGACTGCCTGGCACTGACGACACTGCCACTGACGGACCACACCGTTCTGTGACTGTGACGAACGGGAACCACAGTAGAAGCATTTGAAGCGCTTCTGAAAAAGAGAAACCATGGCGGCCGGCGCAGAAGGATAGCGAACAGCGATCGAGGCCGCAAGCTGGGGTAAACAAAACAAAAAGTTGTTTTTCTTGAGATGTGAATTTTCAAGGAGTTAAGGCAAGGATGGACGCCTAATCGCCGGTCCAACAGCGCGCAGCTCACCACCTTAATGATGCAAACAGGAAGTTGAAGCTCTAAAGATACGTGTTAGCTCTCCCAGGTTGCTGCAAAGGGCTCCCTGAGTCAACGCGCCCAATGTCTACAGTGTACTGGATAAGGCCATCGCAAGTGACAGGAATAATACGTCTGTCTTTCAACTCCATGGCCATAGCTCTTTAGAAGACATTTGCTCGAGCGCTGGATTCCCGAATTCGCATCATGCTGGGCTCTGCAGCAACGGCTACAGCTGTTCTAGCGATTGCGGCCCTAGCTCTACTTCTCACTCTCTCTTCGGTATGCCCACCTTTAACTACACTTTTGAATTCCCCCATGACTGAAGCCGTCAATACAGATCCATGTGATACGCCTTAAGAATACTACAGCCAGGCATGGCAAACCACGACGCACACTCCACCTTTTGGTCGTGCTAGGAAGCGGCGGCCACACCGAGGAGATGCTCTCCATGATGAGATACGCACGCCTGGACTCTGGCATCTACACACAGCGCACCTATCTCGTCAGCGCTGGGGATTCGTTCAGCGCATGGAAAGCCGCCGAGTTCGAGCGCGAACTTTACCAGGCCGACAATTCAAAATACCTTTCAAAGGGAGGTAAAGCAGCCTCCTCATCATCACGTTCTAAAAGGTATCTGGACAGTTCTCGTTCCGCTGCAATTGGACCGCCCCCACAAACAGAGTATGCCATTATCACCATTCCCCGCGCTAGAAAAGTACATCAGAGCTTTCTAACTGCGCCCCTCTCGACTCTCTCTTGCCTCTGGGCGTGTTTCTCAGTTCTCCGGGGCCGCCATCCGGACCAGACGCGCTCGGGCTCCGCAGCACAGTCGCTTTCTGCAGCCTATCCGGATCTGATCTTGACCAATGGACCGGGGATAGCAGTCTGTGTGATCATTGCTGCTAGATTACTCCGTGTTTTCAACTGGGTCTTCGGCCTCGATCCGCTCCCCATCGATAAGCACCACCACCACCACCACCACCACCATCTGAAACCGCGCCGTGGCAAGCGGAGGAGATATCTCCGGACTATCTTCATCGAGTCCTGGGCGCGTGTCACGACTCTGAGTTTATCAGGGAAACTTGTTCTTCCGATTGCGGACCGGTTTCTGGTGCAGTGGGAACCGCTGGAGGGATATTCGAGCTGGAATGGAAAGGAGGCGGAATATATAGGGCCACTTCTCAGTTGATATGAAAGGATATTTACATCTACTCTCTCCGTGAATAACTACTACGGTACAGTACATTAATCTTTGGTTCATCCATCTTTCTCCGATAACGTAACTCAAAAAGGGAGATACTTACTATAACATAAATCTAGCTATAATCCGGGGTTTTATAGGAGATATTTCGGGTCTCGTAGATACAAAAGGTCAACTTGAGACCCTTCCCGTCAGCGAGCCTCATCATCATGCTCGATACTGCCCAAGCTCCTCGGTTCAGTAGTTATAACGGCCCATCACCCAATCAACAACTGCAACAGCGCATGAACAAAATAAAAAAAAACAAGTAAAAAGAGACCAGGGGGGCTCCTGACCGACTTCAAACACAGCCGTTGACGGTTTCACATTCTCATCATCTTCCTCGCCAGACGCAAGATCTGATAGGTTTTCCACGCTCTCCATGGGCCCTTGCTCTGAGTATCTTGACGTTTTATTTACATACGATTTTCCATGGGGATAACAAGTTCTTGTTTGCTTGCAAAATGACGATGATTCGTAAGTCACAGCCTCAAAGTGTCTACCATCATCTGCTCTGCTACCGCTTCCCTAGCTGTGCCTTCTTATGCAGCCAGAATTCCGCTTAGCACAGAAATACCATTCAGCCTCAGTCTAAATATCAAGGACAAGGCTACCGTTACTCAGCATTCCTCGGATCTCGATCACCGGATGATCAGCCTTATGAGTTTTCCTTTGAAATACCAAGGCAGTACGATACTGTGTTGATCGACCCCGAGAAAGCTCTCACCTTCGGGGGTCTGATCTTAAAAACTGAAAGATGAACCATAAACTGGGACCTAGTAACGGAAGGACATTATTACTCACTATTGCATACGCCGGATAGGAAAAGATAATACACCTTATGAAAGGGAACGAATCACCGACTAACGCACAAGCAAATAATAATCTGGGGCAAGGCAAGGGGGTACAGCATAAAAGGGTATGGGACGACCAGAAACACAAATTGACTTGGGGGAATCGTAGCGAGAAGAAAAAAAGACATGACCTGAAAAGGAAGTGCAGTCTCCTAATGGCGTGTGTATCATCAAGGGAAAACTTGAGGCATCAGATGATCGAGAAATAGGTAATCACAGAGTTCCTAGACTGGTAGACATAACAGGAGTAAAAGAGCAATAGACGCCAGATCTGCGGACACACTGCGATGCATAGAATCAAGAAGCGACCATATGCCTTGCAAACCTTTCTCAACAATTGACTGTGCCTTCGCTTCTCCCGAGACATGACTTGAGCTGGACAAACCCAAAGAGTCAGAACACAGAAAAAGGAAAACACGAGCGCCTCCGAATTTCAGTCCTTTTTTTTTTTGTTTTTCTTTTTAGTATTACCAGTGGCGGAAAAAGCACTCAATATCCTTCCATACCACAGTTGCACAGCTGAGGGGACCATGAGCCGAGCAACCGACAATTGAACCAGGTCCTGATGCCAACGAACAAGAACATCTCTAGAGGCATACTCCGCGATAGAAGAAAATGATCGACCCAAATTGCACAGTCAGTTTAATCACATTGAGCACGCTTGCCAGTGACTGCCAACTATCCACAAGGCCTCAATGTAGGTATGATAGAATGAACCACGGAAAAAATCTATCCAGGCACGACGATTCCAGCTGCCGTGAAGCTCGTCCCTTTAGGGGGCCAACGCGAAAGGCGATCCAGAACGGTCGTATCCAGATTTACAAAATTTTGCAGATCTTCTTCTTCTTCTCGGTCTTGGCAAGAAGGGCAGCACGAGTGGCGCATTCGAAGACCTCACGAACACCATCACCAGTGCGGGCAGAGCATTCGAGATATTTGTAAGCACCAATCTTCTTGCGAACTTCCTCACCCTAAAAAAACGCGTCAGCATGGACAACCTGACAAGAAAGAAGCTCAGATCAGCATACCTGTTCGGGAGTGACTGGCTTCTGAGAAGTCTTGCGCAATTCCTCCATGGTACGGGGATCGTGACGCAAATCCTTCTTGCAACCAACAAGGATGATGGGGTGTCCAGAGCAGAAGTGAAGAACCTCAGAGATCCACTGCATGTACGTTAGTATTTGAATTTCTGGAGTGGGAACTAGCCGAGATAATCTCACTTTTTCCTGAACGTTGTCCAAGGAGTCTGGGGAGTCAATAGCGAAGCAAATGAGGATCACATGGGAATCCGGGTAGGAGAGTGGGCGAAGACGGTCGTAGTCCTCCTGTCCGGCAGTATCCCAAAGGGCGAGTTCAACGTGTTTTCCATCGACTTCGACATCTGCAACGTAGTTTTCGAAGACAGTGGGAACATAAACCTGTAGAGAGCACGTTTGTCAGTCATTTACGGCCCAGCAACAGCAAGTGTAGAGGAGCGGGTGTGGTCGTGGAATTCAGAGACACGATCGAGACAACAGAGGCAGCCAGGCAGGTAGGGTAAATGGAGCAGCTGGAAGCTTTGCAAGGAGGGAATCAGACCTCAGGGAAAGTGCCCTTGGAGAAAACACTAGAACATCACGTCATCTGTTAGCTATCTCTGGATCTCAACAACACACTAGCGTCTTTTCTGAGAGCAAAGATGAGCGGAAAGCACTTACATCAATAGACAGGTCTTTCCACAGGCACCATCACCAACAATAACAAGCTTTCGTCGGATCTCAGCCATCTGCACAAGAGCACAAGTGAGGTTAGCAAATGAGTTTGATAGCACAAGATGAGCAGTTAGATCTCAGGAAAGAGATGTTTTCTTCTTCTTTAATAGACAGAGACACTACAGGAGATGTAGAAGACAAGAGAGGCCTAGGAAGCTGCTTGTCTGGGGAGGTGTTTGGAGGTGTATGCACATACTGTTCACTTTCTGCAGGTAGCAGTTTCACTGATGGGAGAAAGGCTGAGATAGAGAGAGATAGACCAAGGATGAAGAAGAGAACAAGCACAGGGTTGGTGGTGGAGAGAAAGAATGAGAAGGAGAGAGGATGGGTTAAAGAGAGATGTAGGAGGATGGAAGGATGTTGAGCTCAAGAAGAGAAGAGGAAGAGGAAGAGAGAGAGAGATGATGTTTGAATAAGAATGGGGAAGAGAGAGAAGGGCCAGCAGGCAAAAGGCACGTCCAGGTTTGGTTACGGTTGGTTTTGAATCTAAGACCGTTTGGGTCATTTTTGCGTGCTTTGGCCAATGAAGGGCGGGCGTGGACCATGCAGGAGTCACCACCGATACATTCACATTCCATCCACATACAAATCTCCCTTCACTCGGTCTGTATCTGTATTGTGCTGCTGTCTCTGATGGCATTGTCCGTATTGCTACTATTCATTCTCCTTCTTTTTTTCCAGAAACACTGCTGTCAAACCAAACTCAGCAACTAACTACCGTATGGGATCCCTTGGCAGGCCTTTGTTGAAAAGAGGGAGAATGCTCCGGAGGCGACTAATAATAATTCATCTTTCCAGCTGCTGACCATTCATATATTGGCGTTTAAGCCTGCCGATAGCAACCTGACCCATGCAACTAGGCAGTAGGCCTGTATCTGTATGGTTGGAGGTACTCTATTATTCAACGGAGCACTCCGTCGACACTTCACACAATCCTTGCAAGTTGCAGCATTCGCTCTCGAAGGCTAGGATTTTAAAATCATCAAATCATAAACCCGTTCAACCCGGAAACAAACGTTCCTTTCTTTCAGGCAAGCAATCCAAGCTTTTTTTGGTACTTTACGGCAGACCCCAAATCACCCGCTGCTCTCCCACCGCAAAGAACTCAAAAAGCCACTCTTGAATCTTGATAAGGCACAGAGTCACGAGTTCAAAACTTCTCAGACCGATATTGCAGGAAAAGTCTGGGCGAGCATCACAAATCTAGGGTGGCATGTCACATTCATTGAGGAGGAGACACTGCATGGAAACGTGATGCGAATCGAAATCCGTCTGAAAGAGGGAAAAAAGGAAAACTGCCTTCAGAGCAAGTCCTCGGTGTGGAATGAATGACTGACCAAGCCAGGCGATTGTTGAGCTACCATGCTCAACATGCAGAAGTATGACAAGAGACGCCTTCTCGACCCAAGCCGTACAGGAGCTCTGCCGACGACGACCTACTGCAAGTTAGGGAGATGTCCTCCCCCCACATGCAACGCGGCCACCATGTCCCATCCCCGAAAATAAGCTCCCTGGATGACGAAGCTGCATTTTGTTCAGCTTTTGAAAACCCGAATTTCACTAGACTTTCGAAACCAATTTTCCTTCGTTGCATGCTTGTTCCTTGCTGTCGGACCCTTCTGGTCTGTGGCGGTGCATCAAGCAGCCTTGGCTCCTGTGGCCGTTCGTTTCTAGAGTTGAAAATTAGACCAAAACATCCTAGCAGGAAGATCAGATTCGTTCCTTCAAATTAAAATATGTTTCAAGCCGACACTCTTCTCTACCGTCTCTCTGGCCTTCAAGTTCTGTTCTGAAAGACGTTTCGGGGGCCTCCGGATGTGGAGGAGTTGGAGCACGAGGCTGATTTTGCACAGCCACGGCATCAAAGCTTCAGTTCGAGCCAGGGGAATGTTCAGTAGCTTCCGTGCTTAGTCCTGGCACCTGTCTACCAAAGTGCTGGTTCAGATATGCGTCCCTTGGCCTCGATGACATGATTCTGTCACAGTCTTGCCGGGTTAACTAAGCTTCATCCAAATGTCACCATTGACTGTCGTGTAGTTCTACGTCAGGGTAATCGGAGTGAAGCATTCCTGGTTAATCCTGGTTGACGATAGCTTGACTTGTTATATTCCACCCAAATGGTAATCAGACACAATTCCCGATCAGATTCCTCAGAAATTTCGCCATGGGAAGCATTGTAAGCGTGTCAATAGCATCTTCTACTCATCAGATTGATGGCCTTTCTCGCAGGCTGGAGCTGTGGCTGGTGAGCCGCACGTGACCCCAATTCTGATTACCTCAGCTGGCCCTCAAAACTTCGATCTTACCGATCTCGACGGTGAATTGCGCAAAGCGAGCGTCTCTTGCCATTGGCACTGGTCTCTTGGGAAAATGGAGAAGATAATAAGGCTTTCAGTTCTTGCAAGCAATCAAGCCAAACGAAGGGCACGGATTGAGGCTGCCAAAAACCGCCATGAGCAGATCAAATCCATTTTCCGCGACAAAGTCGCTTTCCAGCGAAGTATTCTGGATGAAGCTGTGGAGGAGCGAAGGAATCGACGAGACGATTGGATGCGAGGTCCTGTAGCGCCAAAGAGGGACGTTGGAGACCGCAATGGATTATACGGCACCATCTCGACCAACAGGCTCCGAATGCCGCGAGTGCTGGAAGAAAAAAGGATAAAGTACATCACGGTTGCGCCTGGAGATCGGGTCTGTCTTGTGAGGGGAAGAGACAAGGGCAAGATTGGAAAAGTTGCCAATGTTGATGCCGAGTCTGAGACTGTTACTGTTGAGGGCGTCAATATTGTAAGTGCTCGCTTCGTGGGGAGCACCAGACTCCGAGTGACCGACTGACAATGCTACTTTTCTTCAAGTACGACGTGGAATTCCCTTCGTTCGCATTAGCTGGAGATTCCGACAAACGGCCATTCCGGCCGTATCCCGTTCCAGTTCCGATTAGTGATGTGCGCCTTGTTGTGCCTCTCGAGGACCCTGTCACTGGAGCTGTCAAAGACGTGGTGGTTAAACATGCATATGGCGGCGCTCCGTTTCTCACTCGGCCCTACGGGTCAGACACTCCTAAACACACTCGTTACATATCTGGGCTGGAGATCGAAATTCCGTGGCCCGAGACTGAAATTCCCGACTTCAAAGACGAGCCCAACGACACATTACGCATCGAGGTAGAAGCCAAAACTTATGTTCCTTCACTTCAGTCATTTCCTATGCCCGAGACCCTGATAGACGAATTGAGAAACAAATACTCCAAATACCGAGTTCGTCACGACCCCGAGTATGTCGCGAAGAAACGGGAGGCAGATGCGTACCAGGAGTGGCTGAAGAGCAAAACGCTGCTTACGCCGAAAACGCAGTATCTGCAGAAGAAGGTGGAACAAAGGATCAAGGAGCGGGAGCTTATGAAAGATGAAGATGGCAATCCCACGTTGCCTAGAGATACCACCGATTTCATCGAGAAATTCATGGCCAGCAGGATGCAAGGTGCAGCAACTGATGCCTCTCCCCCGTCCGCTTGAAGCTGCTTCTTTTCTTGACCAAGGCGTTTGAAATAGGTGTAACGTTAAAGGAAGGGTATTATCTTTTGCACAACTCATTACTGTACTATAGCAATAAAATATTTATACTACTAAGCTACCATGTCTTGTTCCGGGGGCACTCTACGAAGCACTGTCAGCTTACGGAATATATATATGTGCATACGGAACAATGTTGAATATTGCTCAATTTATTAACACTTCGCATCACTGTCACAAGTTAAACTGGTTATATATTCAAGCTGCGAGGATATTACCTGGCAGCGGATGATGAATTAATCACGTAGAAAACTAGATTGAGACGCGTGCTGCTAACGGGTTTTCCCCCAGAGACGGCGACAAGACGCAACTCCATCTCCACCCAACCCATATACCTACTCTCTGTCTGCCCTTTTCCAAGATGGGCTTTGTAAGTGTTAATAACAGCCAGATCATCGACAAGGCATTCGGGCCCAACCAGCCCTTGCAGCGGAGGATTTATCAAGCACTCGGTACGTTCCAGCGCCTCCTTTCCCAACGCGAGTTGTTCCTGCAAATGATTCCAAAGCTCGCCGCCGCGAACAAAGCAATAAGAGAAAAAAAGCTGATAAGTCTTTCTATATTTATAGCAAACTCCCCGGAGCTATGTCCTCTATTCGAAGACATTGCAAAATACACCGCCGATCTTCAAAATGCCAGTAGATCGGCTGCACCGACGCAGTCTCCTCGGTCGCATACCCAAACCGTCCTGGCGGAAGGTCCTGCTCCCAAGAAACGCAAGGTTGCCAATGGAGCAGACTCCGAGCATCTTTCACCTGCTATGGCTGGGATAAGCCAGGATGCAGACTTGCAAATCTACGTGCAGGACATCTCCTTTGCCGTACCGCAGCGAAAGAAGCTACAGCTGGAAATAACACGTGCACCGGGGACTACTGAGTATCTGAGAGCGAGAAACCAGGCGTTGAATGTAATAGAATTCGGAGTGCCTTTTTCAAAGATTCGTGAGTCTCTGCTTAGCTTTTTTTTCCCAATGCGGGGCCTGACTGACGGCGTTTGTGTAGAACATGTTTTGTGTCTCCCGGTTCCAGAGAAGGCTCAAAAGCAGTTCAATTTTTGTATAATACCCCAGGGGAATGACGGAATATCGGCTCCGAAACCGGGAGAGCCTGTCTACGAGACTATCGTCTGGACCATCCCTGACGGGCCACCCCGAACGGCATTCCTAGGCTCCGGCACACCTGCTATGGAAGGCGCCAGTTTGGCGGAGACATACCAGAGTTATCTACAGAGTGCTTTGAATGAGAAATTGAAGCACACAAAGGTCGTTTGCCCCGATGAGAAGGAGTTTGTGAGTGCTATCACAGAACCTCATCGGAAGGGGGAAAAGGCCTTTCACGTCAAGGCATTTCGCGGGAGCAAGGAAGGTCAGTAGAACTCCATGCCCTCTTTGCTACTGAGTCTATCCTCTGATACTTTTTTTTTACCGCCGCGTCCAGGGTACCTTTTCTTTCTCTCCACGGGTATATTTTTCGGCTTTAAGAAGCCCCTCATCTTTTTCGCTTTTGACAATATCGAATCGGTTTCATACACCTCGGTCCTTCAAAGAACTTTCAACCTTAACATCATGACCCGTTCGTCCACTAATTTTGACCAAATGCAAGAATTTGAACTCTCCATGGTCGACCAGTCTGACTATCCCGGTATTGTTGCCTACGTGAGAAAACACCGTCTTCAAGATGCTAGCATGGCAGAAGCCCGACGCGCTAGAAACCTTAATATTAATGGCGAGAAGGGTGAGAACCAGGAGGGCGACACCGCAGAGGAAGAATCCGAATTACAAAAAGCGCAGCGCGAGCTTGAGGATCAGGAAGAGGAAGAGGAAGACGACTATGACCCTGGGAGTGATGGAGAAAGTGAGGGTAGCGGTGCTAGTAGTGAAGAAGAAAATGATGAAGAGGAGGAGGAACATAGTGTAGGGAGGAACTTGGTTCAAGAAGAGCTTGGGAGCGAAGCGGAGGATGTCGAAGTGTGATTTCCCTCATACCCCATTTCGCAGTTCTTTTTTCTGGTCCCTACTGGACCATGGGAACGTAGGAGCTTGGTATATAGAAGAAACAGCCGACTTATTTGATGGCGTTTTTGGATTGCAGCTTAAAGGCTTGTTAACGGGTTGTGTAGTATAAGGAGGATGAAGATACATTTTCCATAACACGTCATGCTCCTCTGGTTCAGTCCAGCAGATCTGCTAGAAGCGACAAATACTTTAATTGTTCGCATATCCTCCAGTTTGCATGCAATGGATCTGACCAAGATTTGCGAGAATAATACCAACGAGTAAATTCGGATCTAACATATGTATGTACAAAGGAAAATTCGTCCACATTGCCATACACGAACTATATACCAGGTGTCTAACTAATCTCCACCGCATCATTGATGCCCAGGAGCACTTTCACCTTACCTATTTTCTGCCGCAATAACAGAAAGCTGCAACTGCGGCTCCCTAAGTTTGGATCGTTTGTAGAACCCATGATCAGCCGGAGTAAAGCTGCTGCAGTGAGGACATTGCCGGGATCGTTCTCAAAGCCGGTTGTGAGCATGGGGATACCGGCGCTAAAATCGCCGTCAACGTTCCCGGAATCAGGTTGAGTCAGCCTGCACAATGGATAATTTTCCAAAAGGGACAAGGCGCTTTCGATCTGATCAACCGCATGCATCGCCGTTTGGGCCAGGGCAGTTATTGGCAGACTTTCAGGAGTGGATATACCGAAAGCATCACCGTGAAAGCCATTAAGTGCTTGCCCCTGGAGGGCTATCGTGTTGGAATATGTGTTTAGTATGCAGTTCTCGATATCGTCGAGAAGCGAGTTATAAACCCTAGTCAAGTTCAAATGACAACTGCTAAGAAGCAAAGTGATGGATGGATCTAGCGACCCAGCCCATTGCTCTATGGTCGGCAAGCCCATGGACAGCGGATTTCCGGTTTGGTATCGATTCGTATTTAGAAGGCTCGTGGGCGTCCGATATAGACCCTCATATCCTGATAACGTCTCGAAAAGGGGCTGTATGGACTGTTCCACCTTGATGTATGTATCGTCATTCATTGGTGCGTAAAAATCCTTATAAAGGCCCGAGACGATGTTTAGATATCTCCAGGCACTTTCCAAAACATCCCTAAAAGGGTAACCAATGCTGGTGGGAATGGAAGCCAAGCTATCAGCCGCGTCCCTCTTTACTGGGTATCGTGGTATACTAGAACACGAGCTTTCGATTTCTCGGAGCTGCCGAAACAAGCAAAGATTCAAATCCGAAAGCTGCTCTACTGATGTTTCGATCGACTGGCTCGTAGTTTCTTCAGTGAAACTGGTAGCGTCGAGGCTTTCTTCAGTAGCAACGGTTCTTTTCAAAGTCGACATATGATAGCAACCGGGTTGGCCCTGCGATAGGCTACCAGGTGACACATACATATTTGTTGTAGAATAAACATAACCAGATTGTGGGTTCTGACTAGTAGACAATGCATAATGTGAATCTGATTGGGAATCATCAGCGTGCCCACTCACGATACTCTCATTAACAAGAAAGCACTGAGAGTCAGAATTGAGAGAGCCAGGGAAGTCTTGAATAGAGCGTTCAGTCATCATTGATATATTTCCGACGAGCGAGATAGAATGTAGCGGCTCCCTAATAAAGGTTAGGGGTCAAACGGAGAGATAAATGCAAAATAACCAGTCCATACAGCAAATGTAATTCCCCTAGACCGTTCGGTGATATAGTCTCGCCCTCGGAGCTTAAAGACGTCGGTTCCTGATGATTGATTTTAATTGCAGCCTCCCATTGGGTGTGAGCCAATGGACTTGGCTCGCTCTTTGATGAGGCATTCATGCCGGCATTGGACTGTGAGAAGGCTTGGGATTGTATTCTGTTTTTACCCCGTAGCTCGCTCCTTCGGAATGGACGACCTCGACGGACGGAAGGGCTGAAAGTGCACCTAACGCTAGCCTTTCGACATCGGCCGCATTCTTTAAAATTGTGGTCTCCTCTCGGGCATCGCAATTTCTGGCCGCGGCACCTATCGCATGCGAATCTCATGATAGGTGAAAATGTTTCCACCCTCTGCATTTTGTATAGGCTAGTTTGCGCCAGTCCCTATGTTTCGAAATTTCGCAGTAAATGTCCTAGAAGGTGGCAGAATCTATCTTCTTTTGTGGCCCGAGATTCAAGCGCTTTACTTGTACTATAACATGCAAAAAATCATAAGGACGCTGTCAGAATTTGGACTAAAGAATCCGGACCTTGCAGCATTCAAGGCCAGGAAAGGTACCGCTAAGGGCACTGAGCAAAGCCTTTATAAAACCAAGCACAGCCATGAGCTATGCTGACAATGAATGGTTTGGTGCGTGCGGCATCAAATTCAATGGGCATCAGGGGTGAGTTTGAAAGTACCATGCGTCAACATTGCCATCGGGGTAGTTTGGTACACGGTGATAATGCTCCCAAAGCCCGTAAGGTTCATGTGCCCTTCGAGGTTGAAGACATCTTCAGCAACAACAGCTTTCAAACTGAGCATTAAACGGAAGCGAATTGGTATATCCGTACGAGGAACTGGGAAATTGAGCGAAGCCAGAGACACGGTTACGAGACATTACCAGATGCGACATAGCACCTAGATGCATATTTTGATCCATGATCCCGGCTTTACACATGCCTAGAAAGTTAACGATGGCGGATTTGGTCAATCCTCAATGCCGATAGTCGACCAGATATCCTTCTTCAAAGGCAGAGTTGATTGTATCACTTCAGCTGAAGCTAACGAATTGATCCACGGAACCGCGTTTAGGGAAACTTCGTGCATTCTCGGAAGGGCAATAACGTTAGCCTCCAGTCTTCCAGCTTCCCAAGGCGCAGTTCAGCTGACAGGCGATGCATATATGTAAGGAGGAGACATATGTATGTGGCAGTGCGACAGCTTGATCAACCTCATTTGAGAGGTTTAAGAGCACAAATGCTTATTCCTGGGTCGACCCTTGAAGTTTCCTAAATATATCAGAACTAGTGTATTTTGGCCACCATTGAACTGAGGAGAGAAAGCCAATTGATCATCATTTGCGTGGCGACGAAACTCACTCGGACCCTTTAGGTACAGAATGAGTGTGCAACAGCTGGCTTGCTGTTTGGAACCCTTATCAGCAAAGCAACAGTTTGACAGTCACATAGTCAAAATAGCAACAATTGGTATCATATCTTAATGTCAACATGGAATAAAGACTTGTGATTAGAGAGTCCAACAGGAGCACAGGTCACAGTCATGCCAATGCAGATGATCCAGTGAGGAAGTACTCCGTATAGGAAGAGATGAACCGGGATTTGACATCAGCCAGAGACACACAGTCCCAGCTTCAGTCATTATTGAAGCAGCAAACGCACAGCAGTCCTCAAGAACTGGCATATTCAATCTTCAATTCATTCATGTATTCACGATCATTCACCCATGCGGTCTGATGGTGATGAGATGCTTAGCTAAGCCGACGTTAGGATGAAACGGGAGTGGCTTAGAAACAGTGGGCGCCCCATTTCCGTAACAATGTAACATACGTGTTTCCGAGGCTGGAATACACGTGCTATACGGCAGCCTACCGCCGAATCTGCGCGATTACAGCCACGATTTCAGCGTCAGGACGTTTCACCCGTACTGAGGAAAATGGTCCACGTCTCTTTCTGGGGGAAACGAACTCCAACTTTCCTTCCAACCGCTGCAGCCCTTTCGACTCTCCCTCTGGCACAATCATACTTGAACCGCTCTGCAGAGGGTGATCTCGGTGCAGCTTGTCCTTGCACTACCACTGTCATTGACTGCACCCGTCTCGTCCCCTTTGCCTCTGTGCTCCTCTTCCTCCCTTTCTCGCTTCTCGACGAATCGCACCCTTTTTCATCTCTCCTGGCGCTTCCAGCCTGCGCCGCCTTCGCCCTTGACGTTCGATCTGGACTTCCGTCGTGACGTTTCTCGAAGCCATTAAGGATCATTCTCTCTTTGATATCGATTGAATCTTGGTCTTATTCGGCCTAACTAATTGGATTGGCGTATTGTTTTACTACATCGTACCACAACTATCCACAAGTAATGATATGCTCTAATCCGTGAATGTGACTGGAAAGCACCATCACAAAAGAGAGTAAGTTATATCACTCTTTTCTGAGTCTGTTGTTAGCAGAATCAATCCTCTTTTGCTAGATAGAATATTCAAAGATTAATGTGTTCATTGCGAAAAAGCAGCATTTACCGAGCTCTTCTTGACCGACTACCGTGCTAGTGTTGTTCCATTACACCTTTATCCACGCAGTCATCGTACAACAGTTATCTTGCCCAGTGGCATAGTCAGCCACCAAAATGACATCCTCCTCCTCAAATGTTGTTGGGGTTCACTACCGGGTGGGCAAGAAGATTGGTGAAGGTTCCTTTGGGGTGATTTTTGAAGGAACGAATCTTTTGAACAATCAACAGGTTGCAATCAAATTTGTAAGTGCCGAACAATAGGTTCATAAGAATGTAGCCAGAATATCTAACAGTGTCTTAGGAGCCACGGAAAAGTGACGCTCCTCAACTTCGCGATGAATATCGGACTTACAAGATCCTTGTTGGGTGCCGTGAGTCAACCTTTATTATGGCGACTTATCATTACGGGCTTTACTAACTATATTTAGCTGGCATTCCCAATGTTTACTACTTTGGACAGGAAGGTTTGCATAACATACTCGTTATCGACCTCTTAGGTCCCAGTCTAGAAGACCTTTTTGACCATTGCAACCGAAGATTCTCGATAAAAACAGTTGTAATGGTCGCAAAACAAATGGTATGATTTTCTCCGCAAGCAAGGACCATCTGTTACTGATTTGGCAACCAGTTATCAAGGGTCCAAACCATCCACGAAAAGAATCTTATCTACAGAGACATCAAACCAGACAATTTCTTGATTGGCAGACCTGGCTCTAAGGCGGCCAATGTTATTCACGTCGTCGACTTCGGAATGGCAAAGCAATACAGAGACCCTAAAACGAAACAACATATCCCTTACCGAGAACGCAAATCGCTATCGGGCACTGCACGCTATATGAGTATCAACACACACCTTGGCAGGGAACAGTCCCGCCGGGACGACCTCGAGGCTCTAGGGCATGTATTCATGTACTTCCTACGAGGCGGTTTGCCATGGCAAGGCTTGAAGGCTGCCACTAATAAGCAAAAATATGAGAAAATTGGTGAAAAGAAACAGACAACTGCTGTTAAGGATCTTTGTGATGGATATCCTGGTACTTAACTCTTTGTGTTAACAAAGTTTTGCGAAGGACAAAGAACTAACACTGTTTCTAGAGGAATTTAACAAGTATCTCAGCTATGTTCGAAACCTTGGTTTCGAGGATACCCCTGATTATGATTATTTGCGTGATATCTTCACGCAAGCGTTGAAAATTACTGGTGAAGTGGAAGATGGCGAGTATGATTGGATGAAACTAAACGGGGGTCGAGGTTGGGAAGCCTCTAAGTCTTACCCTCCGCAGCACCACTTGCACACCGGCAATGCAATGCCGAATTCATCTGCTCGGGAGATTCATGGAGCCTCAGCGGCCAGAGGGCCTCATCCTCAAAGACCCGGAATCACGGCCGACCGTTTAAACGCCGCGCAGCCCCCGCCCCCATCCCCTGCAAAACCAGGAGCTGGGAAACAAGCGCGAGAGCGGCCAAACGCATCAGGCGGGCCGCAAGTCAAGCGTCAAAACGGAGCGGTGGGGGGTCTCGATCCAACAGCAGCAGCTTCAACGCAGGCTCAGTTTCAGAATTCAAATGCACATCTCCCGAGCCGGATCAACAACCCGGTCACTAGCACAATGAACAGTCCTCAAATTCAGCAGCCAGTGCAGAGAACCCCAGAACCTGAACCTACATTTGTGCAGAAAATAATGAAAGCTTTGTGTTGTGGTAAGACTTCAACTGCTCTCTCTCTTCTTGTGCGCCACTAACAACCATCTAGGTTGAATTCTAGACTGTTTAGCAAAATAGTTGCGATTTGGCGATATACTATTATGGTTGATTGAAGGGTTCCTCTTCACACATCTTTATAGCCATTTCCTCATTCACTTGGTTTTTGCGCAGGAACACGTTTTAACGACACGGCCCACGATGGATTCAAAATCTCAGTTCAGCTTTCTTTAATTGCTCGAGCACGTTCCTTTTTCCACCTTATTTATACTAATATCTTGGCCTCCGTTCATGAACATCCTGGAGGAATAATACCCAAATTTCGCGCATGAATATCTGGGGTGTTTCGACCTCGCCCACTCCAGTCTGACTCAACCTCCTTACTCGCCGCGCAGTTACAAGATGCACAACTCTTTTCGGCCTATCTTCAACTGTATCCATGTTTGTCCGCGGCATAAAAATGAACAGTTTTTTGCCATTCCTCATTTTCTCGAGCCTCCCTGTTCTTCTTCGGTTTACCTCGCTATACAATTCAAACGAATTCCGTGGCCTTGCGCTACTGCAAAATGATATTCGCACCGGGAAACCAGGGCCGCAGGAGTGTTTCGACTGGTAAACATGGCTATGGTTTCAACAAGCATCACCCTTCAAAATGTCCGTCACCCCTTGAAGCTTAGGTTGCGAAATCGAGCAAGACACTTTACCGGGGGAGGGTTTAATGAACTGATTTACCCAGAGTCCAATCTCATGCATCGTTCTCCGTGTGTTTTCATACATACCCACACCTGGCTCTTGCGACTTTTTTCATTTGTTCTATTGGCGTTTGTCGAGTTGTCACCGTATCTTTTCATTTGTGCTTCCTTTGTAGGCTTTTTGGTCTTTGCCTTTGACTGATGAATCTTCTAGTAGAATATTGTACGTAGAGCAGCGAAACTCAGCAAGCGAAGTACTTATAAGGGAATCATTGAACTAAGATTGCCAATATGTTTCATTATTTGAGAATTTCTCAGCGTTGATGAATTCGATCATTTTTCGGTGTGTTCAGTATGTTCGCCTTCTTCTATTACTATGAACATATCAAGGGGATTCCTGTTTTCACAAGTATACTAGCCGTTTTTCTGGATGGGGGATTCTCGAACCCGAACGATATTGATGCTTTTATATGAGATGAGCCTTAGCGTTTGCTGGGAAAGCGTTTTGCTTGCCCGGTAAACCGGATACAATGCAAATAACAGCCGAAGGGACCAAGGGCAATCTCAGTCAAAACCAAACAGCCGCTGAAAGGACTTGGTCTTTCTTCCTCATGAAACTTGGTATGTAGTAGAGCCGACTGCTCATGCCGAACGCACAAGGGATGTCAGAAAGGCATGGCCTGCTAACCCCAGAATCCCGTGTTTATCGGGGAAAAGGGGATGTGGAGCTCATAGTGAGCATCAAGGGAGTACAGAAGTACTCCATAGGGTATATCATATATGTGTGTTTTTAAGTAACAAGAGTAATTCGCAAGCATGCGGGGTGCGTTAAGCGTTGCACACTCTCACCAGCTGTAGATCCGTGAATGATGATGATGATGATGATGATGATGTCAATGCTGTTCCAGACCTAGTTTACCTAGGTGTGAAAAAAAGAAGGCATCAGCATATTCATAGATCACCGGATTGAAAAGACGCGGTGGTTTTTTTCCTCCATTCTTAGTTTCGAAATAGCGGTCTGCGGTGCAGATCAGGAAGAGTCGGGGTTCAGAAGCAAGCAGCTTCTTGGACGTCGGAATCACACCGCCTGCTAGTTAGTTATCATCGAGACGATGCCAGGGGGAATGTCCCCGCGAATGGAATTAAGACATTGTGGATTCCAGACTGTGATCGAGGTTTTGGGTTGTTCGGTCCAGTATTGAATGAATGAGCAAGTATGCTTTCTGCCAGGTCAATTCCTTCTGAGCTTGAAACTGCGTCTTTGACGTGCTTGCGTGCTGCTGGGAGATGTTGCTCGATGGCAATTTGAATGGCATGCCTTCACAAGTTCCTCGCGATGAGAGCTGTTCACATCGCGATCATCCTCGTCGTGATTCAGCAGCTGGAGTACCCTAGTTAGGTATCAGGCCACTTTCACGTGACAGAGCCGTGATGTGTTGAGCCGCGGATGAAGCGATTTCACATCATCATCACTCTCAACGACAACGACATGTCAAGAGAAAGTCGGGGTTTGTCAAGGAACAGGGTGCAAAACCAGCATTGTCTTCCCCGAGGAATACACACACACGTATGTCTGTTCTCTGCTTGGGGTTCTTCTTCTTTCGGTTTGTCTCTCCTCTGACAAGGTGGTATCGTACAATTCCCTGTACGTCTGTGCTCTTCAAGTTCTTTTCTCACTTCCTTCAACCTGGGATTCCCTCTCCGGGCTTTCTTTCATTTTCAACTGAACCAAGGAGGGCAGTCTTTCTGTTGAAGTATATTTTGTCCGGTGGGATTCTTCGGCCAACACACAACTCGGAAGATTGCTTTGCCCAACTCTCAGATTCTCTCTGGGATCTTTGTTTCGCGCCGTTGAGATTGGTTTTTGTTCTGTTACCTTGACAGGGGTTCTCAAGAGTGGAGATAACTACAATGTCACTTTGGAAAACCTGAGAATACGAAAATCAGAGCAGATATCTCTGGGCGGGCTTCTCTCTTGGTTTTAAGCAAAAATGATTAAATATCCGAGGGGACGAGTTATGACGAAATCAAATATCTTTAAAGCCGAACCTGCTCTGGTTCCGCTCAGCCCATGGCTTCCCTTTTTTTCAACCTCATATACGACGGCCTGGTGACGAGAACGGTATATACTAGCTCACGTCGTGCGAAATGTTAACAGGGTTATCTACACATGCAATATGCAGGCCCTTTGCATTTTGTATATGATCCAGCGAAAAAGAAAGCTGTGCGGCTTCAAGCAGCTTGAAAACATACTTTGACTGGATACGTGATTAATAGCCGATGCAGGTTGCGACCCAAGTGTTGCCTTGCTGTCACGGAGTACGGAGTATAGTGTCTCAAATTGAGGCGGATGGGATGAGAGACCACCATCCTTGGACGGATAAACAGCCTAAGAAAACGGTTCTAACAGGGGACGAGGGTATACTAGAGCACACACACACACACACATTCCGTGTGCTTGGCCAGAGGTTTCGAGCGCCCTTTTGTTGTTGTTTGTGGGCAAAAGGAGTTTAGATCGGGACACATACGTTGCCCGCTGTCACATTCCCTGGTTGATTTCCGTCTTCCCAGGGTCCCGGGCTGACAATTGCTGTGTGTATGTGTGTGTGTGTGTGTGTGTGTGGAGAACCGTTTGTCCCAGGTCATTCCTAGATCCTCCTCAGGAAGTGGTCTGTCTTTTTTTCAAGAATTCCCCTGGCCAGTTGTCTATGCAAGCTCAACGTTCCTCGTTTGAAAAGATTATTGAATATCATGCCACAGCAATCTCTTTAACCGGGGGTCGCCCAACAAGTACAAGTCTTGTCTTGGTCGTATATATATTTCCAGAGACATTATCAGTCCCACTTTGCTCCAGGGGTTAAAGAGGCTAAATTTCATCCCCGGCCTTCGACAAGTCTTCCACAGCAACATAAAGTGGATCCCCTTGCCCGGGCCATAAAGTGTGTTCAAAAGTCCGGCCCCAAAAATGGCAGAACCACACGGGGGTTCTTGCAATTACGTCCACGTATCATCCATCTGGGCTCTCAGGTTTTTCCAAGGCAGGATAACCGATTTCGGGTTTGTCAGTACAATCTTCTCTCTTAGCCAATTGGCGGTGGTTATCATCCACGTTCTGGCATTCAACATATGTTCTAGACGTTTGCAGTTGACTGCCACGGTTCCCACGGCATAAAACACTAGTGCTAAACAAATACAGAGAAGTATACACTGTTCATCTGGTACCAGATAAAAGAGAACGGAGAAGACTTTTCAGAATCATTTTATCGTCAATCTAGTTTGAAATCGAAGGCCAACTACGATATACATTGGGGGAAATGTTGACATCCCGATATTCGGAATTGCTAGCACCGAGAACTACATACATCGCCGAACTGGCTGATAAGCAATCATCACTCTACCCCATTCTGAGTGGATTCGATGACTTGTTCGTCCTGAAACGGGTCGAGGGAAAGAGAAGGGTCCCACTAGCGGATATACTTGTCAATACTGTATGTGCGGCCCATACAATGATGCAAAAAGGCCGATGCTGTTTGATTCGTGCCTCCCACGCCCTATTCCACCATCAATGTTTCAAAGGCGCCATCCAAGTGTGGTTGATTTACGAATCTCGCGGCAATTGACGGCTGTTTCATGATGCCTCTCTGCGCTCGGCAGGATTCAGAGGAACGAATTCACAGGGTTGGAGGGTTGCCGAGTTTCATCCTCGATGGGCTTGCTGCTGTTGGACAGGGGAATATGCTGCTGCAGAATGCCAGTCAGTTCGTCCCTAGCGAGCCACCTCTCGAGGCGCCCTCCCCCGGCATCAAACGCTGAATAACAATCATCCAATGCTGTGTGGAGTCTATGCCACCCCAATATAGCTGGGCAGAATGCTAAAAAAGGCTTCGCGCATTCAATATGCAGTTTGAATGTTGATATAAATCCTTGTTTGGCGGTTGTGCGACTCAGACGCATTAGTAAGGGCGCATTTGAGACCCAGCATTCCCAAGCCAGTCTTTTCTTCTTACTAATTAGTTAAGGCATGTAAAAAAGTCGTGATAGCAAGCCTTGGCTCAACAGGGGGTTTCGAGGACTCTCAAGGGAACCAAACACACAAATGGAGGCGTTCTATACGGAGTGTATATATTACTTATTCTTAGAAGGATTTCCGCGGACTTTGAGGTGAGTCGCTGAGGCGGGCGCGGAAGATACATTGAAAAAGGACTGACTCGTGTCAGTATGTACACCAATAGCAGCTAACAAGTATCGCGTGCGAGTAAAGGCCTATTACTACAAATTAGCATTCATCTGAATTCTATCACAAAATCCAAAAAAATTCGCCATTTCTACCCCAGATTCGAGGAAATAGAATTGGCGGGAACAGGATTCACGCCGGGCCTTTGCCCTGGAAATCCATTTGCTTTCTATTACCGTGGTCCATGGGTCCGAGAAAATCATGTCCGACCAAACTGGCGAAAATGAACCAGATCAGGCACGGATTCTCCGCCCGACCCTCCGTTCTAGAACTATGGGTTTTGCCCCGAGTCAGAACATTCCTGGAGTTGCTTCAACTTTGGAAATCCAGAGAATCTACTTTTCGATCCCGCGTCCGTCTCCATCAATATGGCGGAGCGGACAAGATTGTCGACTTCGTCAGTCATGAAAAGATAAGGAAGAAATAAGGTGTCAGTCGGAAATTTTCTCGGCGGCTCGGGAGTGGGCTATCGTCAGCCCTAAAGGCGACAGGACCAGGGCCTGGAACGACATTGCGTCTTCGTACATGGAAAATTCTGCTCTTGCTGTTGCTCCGTCAAGGAGGATATTCTCGGAGGAACGAACCACTTCACGAGAGCAGTTATCTTCGTGAGCTGTATGCCGCAGCTGTGGCAAATTGGCGGGCCTGTCTCTCTAGCCACTTTTGACGACTTTTCACGACTTTTACAAAAGAAAAAAGAAATTACGAGTGGGGGGTAACTAACTAAGTTCCCTGATGTGGAAGGCTTCCAGAAGCTGTACAGAAGGAACAGCGGGTGTTACGCTTACTCTGTATTACCATAACATACGCGGCCTCAATACAGTGAATGTGCACTTCTCTCGGAAAAAGCAACGTCATTCAAGCTCCGTGTTCAAAGAGCTTTCCACGCCCGGAAAGCTGTCTGCCTCGTTGGTCTCGATGCAGGTCTTTGGTCTGGGAACCTTGACGTGCGCTTCAAACAAAGAAAATAAAAAATCCCCGAGACTTGGCGAATCGTCACAATCACCCAGCAACAAAAGTATCGCTGCTTTCAAACGAAGAGTAGCGAAGAAAACAGAGCTTTGTTTGTGGATCAATTGCTGTTGTTGTCGTTGTCGATGTTGTCGATGTTGTCTTTGGAAGGGCGTGCTGGAGCTCTCGACCATGCGATGCTGGCTCCCATTCGAACCCAAACTAATGTTAGCCTGTCCAGAAGTTGGGTAGCCAAGTCCAAAACAAGCTGCATATCACAACCAACTCGGGCCATGTGTGCTTTTGTGACTCGTTCGTTCTGTTTCCTTTTTTTTTTTCCCTCTCGGAGAAATGTGAGTTTGGAATCCACATTCTGATGTGTCAACGTGGGTTTTGCGTACAACAGACAGCAACTTGCATGAAAAAAAAAATCACTTGAGACAGCATTATAGATTCAACAAGAATCTAGTGACTGACTGCACTTCCGCCAGTGCCGCCCTGGTTGAGAGCCTCTGAAGACTTTGTGAAATGAATGGAGCTTTGATCAATACTGTGTGTATAAAATGGAAGTCGATATCTACGGCAATCCAAACCAGCTGTCCGATTATTTCTTCTTTTTCTTTTCTTCTTCTTCCATCCGATCCTTGCTCTCTGTATGACCATGTGCGTGGTCTGCTGGAAATACGAGCTGCATCTTGTGGTCGCACTTGGGCGTTTTCTGGAAAGTTTGCTTAGCTCAACTATCCTCATAGCTTCTGGGGAAGATTATACTTGAGATTCTGCGAGACATTTTCACTCTTTGTTGTCCATCTGAATGCAGGAGAAGAACCGCTGGCTTGAGCTATTGGCCAAGACTAGAGAGGGATATTATTTCGCTCACGATCCAAACGTCACTGGTCGCGTAATTCTGGGGTTTCAGCTCTTGTTTGTTCAGGGTTCAAACCTCTCGAACAAACAGTCCGAACCAAGCTTCCAAACGGAAAAGCTGGCTGCTAAAGTCAATGGTATTTCCTGGGTTCGTCGAGCTGTCCCGAGACTGATGATCATAAAACAAGAAAAGGGGAGTACCATGTATAGTACTCGAAAGCGTACCCCCAGCTGGTGATAAAACTTCCCACTGGCTGTTTTGCACATCTGAAGCGCCCGGCGATCTTTGCATTGAGAAATAAATATTTTTAGGGATTCCAAGGCGTTGTTGCTTCAGGGATAACTAGTTAACTTGGATATTTCCGAGGTGCCGATCAGTCTTTTAACGGCACGGAATGGGATGGGATGGTTCCAGCAAGGAGTGACATTTTAGGGTGTGAGAAGTCGATCCTCTTTTTTTCTTGTCTCTCTTTTCTTTGCGACACGATATTTGTCTTTTGAGTGAGAAGAGCAGTATTGGAAGAATAAGGAATTGATTCAGTTGATAATCCTTTCTTGGGTGTGAGTTTGTTGCATCCCAGGCTAGTTCTGTTGCAGGGCACGTGAAAACGGGATATACCAAGAAATGACAAGATATTCATGATGATGGATTTGTTGAAATGGTAAACAGCAGCCTAAAGCAGGCTGATGAAGCCCGTCAATAATGGTGTCGATCATATCATGGTAGTGACAGTGGTATGTACACAGGCACATCCTCGTTGATTCGAGTCTATATGAAACGGTGGTGGTCGGAAGGCAGCCGGGGTGGTTTGTATGGGATTACGGTCGGAGTACCCCGTCAGATGGTAACGGTGTATGACAATACGCCAAGAGTCGAGAAGGCGGATGGAAGCAAATCGAAGGAGCATATCTGAGTTTGGCTTTGGCCGGGAAGGACCGACCATCGAATCTTTCAGCCTTTTTCGGTCTTTTTCTGTTTGTCGCCTGTCTTGTCTGTCTTTTAGCCCTGTCTTGTACTGTCTTGTACTGTCTTGTACTGTCTTCAGTCGAGGAAACAATGATTATCAGTATGGACTCGTATCCTGGTAACATCCGGCTGAAGAATCGATCATGCATGATGCAGTCCGCTCTCTGGGTACACATAGTTACTACATTTCGGGCAATTCTGCACTTGGTTGGCGGCTAATCTCTGTCGTGTTCTGTCACTTACAGTATGGAACCAGGGAAGCAGGGCCGGTGGATAGCCAGATTTCCGATCTCTCGCCAACCCTTGTCGTAGTCAGTTTTAGCTGGCATTTCTTGGGTGGAAAATGAGACAGAATATGTTCTGTAGCCGCCATTCAATATTCTAGAGTGTTGCCACCACACAGACTCAATCAAGCTTCGTCCAGAACATCTCATGAATCAGCATCATGAAGTCTCGCCCGTCTCTCTCTGACCTTCTATTCTACAAAGTCTCTTCTATTGTATTCTTGTTCACATTCCTAATCCACTCGAGTCTCCACCGCGACAAGGAACAGACTGTACAGACTGTACAAGGTAGACCGGTCCCGGAGTAACAGATACACTGCAGTTACTGTATTGACTGCTTATATTCTTGTCACTGGTACCTGTCCTTGTCTTTTGTCCTTTTGTCCTCTTTCTGTCCTCTTCTGTCCTTATCCTCTTCATACTCTCTGCTCTTCTACATCTCTTCTTCTGTACTTCCATCCTACCTCTCCTTATACTGTATGGACATCCTCCTATATCATTATCTCGTATATCTCGCCTTTCGCCCAGATCTCCGCTGATCCCGGCACGCCCAATCCCTCCCCTCCCAGGCCTCCTTTTCCATCTCGGTACTCACTCTTAAACCACCTTGACACCCAACTAGCATATCGGCTTCAATTACCCTAGCCCTAGCCTCTGCTCACTTCCTCGCCCGGCCTTCCGATCTTAACTCTCTCAATCCTGGCCGGACCCTCGTCGACTCTTGCTGCATCTTCGTTCATCTCCTCTTCTTCATCTCACCTCTCTCTCTCTCTCTCTCTCTCTCTCTCTCTCTCTCTCTCTCTCTCTCTCTCTCTCTCTCTCTCTCTCTCTCTCTCTCTCTCTCTCTCTCTCTCTCTCTCTCTCTCTCTCTCTCTCTCTCTCTCTCTCTCTCTCTCTCTCTCTCTCTCTCTCTCTCTCTCTCTCTCTCTCTCTCTCTCTCTCTCTCTCTCTCTCTCTCTCTCTCTCTCTCTCTCTCTCTCTCTCTCTCTCTCTCTCTCTCTCTCTCTCTCTCTCTCTCTCTCTCTCTCTCTCTCACACACACACACACACACACTCTCTCTCTCTCTCTGTGTTGCTTCGACATTCTCCCGTATCGCAGATATCAAGGAATACCATTCTTCCATTCGCTCAAGATTCCAAACCTTGCGCAGTCGGCACAATTTCTGCGCTTCCGGCGGCTACCTGCTTCGTGCTGTACCATCTCAACCCACATTTCCGTGACTCGGCGGCCTCGAACCCCGCAAGTTCAAACCCAAGCTGCAGCACAGCAAACTTGTTTGGAGAAAGTCTAGATTCCGCGGTGCGACAATCACGGGCAAGACGCGTTGCCTGTTGTCCATGGTGGTTTGCCCTAGAAAAGCCAAGCTTTAAAACGATCTCAATTTCAATTTCAATCCCTATCCCAACCCAATCCCAATCCACTCTTGATACAGCAGCCCTGTGGCCCTGCAAGTCGCCAACGGTGGAGTCGCAAGACGGTTTCGTTCGTGCTTACGGGGTGGAAGGAACGCGCAGAGTCTGGAGGGAAATCAGAGCAAGATCAAGGGATTGCGGATCCAAGCGTGAGTCTCTGAGGGGGATGATTTCGGGGAGATCTCGACGATCAGCCGAGTCTTCTTGGGATCACACGCCCGAGTCTTCGCCCCATCATTCTCCCTTGCCCTCAGACTCTGACTCGGATAACGAGGAAAGAATGGAAAGCTGGGGTCCCTCAAGACCCCTCAGTATAGCCGTCCCTGGGAGCCAACACAGTCGCCCTTCACTAGACGACGTCCTCGCCGACCGAGCCCCTCCTCCCTACACACTCAGCGCCTTCACGGCGTACCTGTCCCAGAATGTCTGCCTGGAAACGTTGGAGTTCACAAAGGATGCCGAACGGTATCGAACCTACTATCACAAACCCGAAAGGACCGACACTCCCGACACCCATGCCCAGAGACTGCGAATATATTGGAATCGGATAATAAATGCGTACATCGTCCCCGGCGCTCCGCGAGAGATCAATCTCACCAGCACCGTCCGAGACGGCTTGCTCAGCCATTCCCATTCAAACAGACCGCCCCACCCAGACGTCCTCCAGGGAGCCGTTCGCCGAATGCGCGACCTGATGGACGAATCCATATTCCTGCCCTTCCTCAACAGCCGCTCCGTCCCGCAACCTCCTCCCCGCCTACCCTACCAATACCCGCAGAACATGGCAATCGACGACACACGCGTCAGCCGTCACACCTCGATACGACACCAGATCTCCCCTGAAACCTCATTTGCCGTCCCCCGTTCGTCGGGCTACCCGCAGCCCACGTCAATATCCCACACCTCTTCGCTGAGTAGTTCGGCCTACCGATCTGCAACCCACGGCTACACGAGTGGCGATTCCGTTTCGGGCAGCCTCACGGACGACTCGAGCAGTCTTCCATCCAGCCCGGGTTCGGGAGGACCCATGACGCCACCCACAACCCCTCCCGGCAGCAATATGCACAGTCCCAGGAGCCGAACAGACAAAGGTTGGAAGAAAATGGGGATGAAACTTGGTTGGAAGAAATGAGGAGTCGTTTAAAGAAATATACGCCCTGTTGGACCCGATGCTGTCTTTTCACCCCTGCATGAGCAGCAACCCCGACGCAACACGCAAGACACCGTCGTTCCGAGCCCTATCCTTCACTTGGTGCCGCATTAATCTCTCCTCTTACGTCCTCACTCGCTTACATACCTACACACCGTACCTTTCAATATTTTGTCTGGAACAAATTCTCCTTTGACATTATTGTGACGAAATTCATGAATATTGGATCATTGTGCTGTATTTGGGATTTTGCATGATTCTCACATCTGTTTTTTTATTTTTTGCACTGAGAGGCGTTTATACCCACTCTGTTTTTTTTTACTTTTTGGCGTTTTTGTATATCACTGAGCATTGGGTGATTCCCCTGGGTTCTTCTTTTGGTCCATCCCTGGCTTGTAAGCGAGGGAGACTTTGAATCAAATCTCTTCTGGTCGGATTTTCTCCCTTTTTCTAATTTTGCATATATATCAACATGATGGCAACGCAATTGTGATGTAGAGAGAGAAATTTTTAGCAAATGACTTTGTCATTACAAGTCATGGGCAGACTGCTTTGTTGCATGTCTGCTTTTGTTTTGGATGATGAAATAAATCCATTTTGCCATTATAGAGCTGATGAAGTCGTGTCTTTGTGCTATTCTTTCTTTTTCCTTTTTGGGTCGGTTGCATCTTAGCATCATTGTACAGTACAGTACCCCATTTCTGCATTGTTTTCCATCTACTTTTGTGTATATATATATTGTCTAATGAACATGATAATATACGTGAATGTCTTTCTTTTGGCTTTGGGAAGAGTGTAAAGCTCGTGGAGTACTGATTCTTTCGCGGGTTATCAATATACGACTCGCTTCATCTAAGCCTCACCGACGAGGGACTCGAAGATATGACAGAGGTCGAATCACACAAGAAAAGGCGACCTGCACTCGTCTGCGTACGTTCATCCCATCCCTACTCATTTTTCCGAACAACATCGAACCTCCGTCCCCGCTTCGTCTGCAGCGACGGCGTATCCACATCCCAGCCAGCATCCCTAAGCCGCTCCAGCCGCTCATCAAACGTCTCCGAGTGCCGTACCAACGTCTCCTGCAGCACCGCCAGTATCGAAGCGTGATCTTGCAGTCCGTCCTTGGTCTTTCCCTCCAACGACTTCGCAACCATCAGCGCATGACTCCACGCTTTCAACTGCGCAGCCGGAGTCGCACTCGACTTCAACGCGATCACCCCTCGCGACCTCCGCGAGTCGAACCACAGGATATATTCCTCGTGTTCGAAAAGTCGCAGAAGGGCTACTATGGCATTATTCGTTTCCGCCTCGTTCGCGGATGAGACGCCGACGAGGTGAACGAGGCTTTTGAATGGAACGCCTATCTGGCACGACGACGACGACGACGACGACGACGACGACGAGGAGGCTCCGCCCCACCGCAAGATCCCGTCTCGTTCGAAGATTCTTTCCCGCTTGGATGCCTGATGCGGAGCGAGGACGCGGTCTTCGTTGAAGAGGGTTGAGAAGACGATGTTGGTGCGTTGGCGGTTGAGAGAGGTCATGTTGACGGCTCGAACGGCTAGGTAGTTCATCGTGAGATGGATTGTTAGAAGTAAGATGAGTGCTGTCCAAGTGGCGGTTGGAGAGGTGATGTGCGATACTACGAAGCTTCCGACCTGTTTATATAAGTCTGGATATTAGTAGGTATTTGAAAGCAGGTGAGGAGACTGGCGTCTACCTACCAGCATTCCCATGAGTGATATCACAGTCTCTTGACTAGAATCTTTCTAAACCAACATCAGCCAGCACTATAAAACACGGATATTGATGAAAAACAAACACACAGCGTTCAACTCCGCCAGATTGCCCCATTTCGCAAAATGCGCGCTCAGACTGGCCTTGGAGCTCCCGGCAGCCACGCCGCACAGCGCCCTCAGCACGCTCGACAGGCTCAGAAGCCCCACCCTCATCGGCTTGGGGAGCGTCGGCGACAGGCAGTCCAGGACCATGGCGGAGTCGTTGAGGATGTCCGCGGCGAATCTGTACATCTTGCACTCGGGCTCGAGGGACGTGCTCAGCCGGTGTGCGAAGAGGATGGTCGCTATTCTGCCCATGCTCTCCTGCAGGATGTTCAGGAGGAGAGCGTCTGTCGGGGAGGCGGTGGCGTCGCCGACTCCGACTCCTGAAAAGAGTCAAGCTTAGGAGTGTCGACGTGCGAAAGGAGATGGTACACTGGGATGTTGGGCGTACCTTGTAGGACGGCTCTTGAGGATAATAATCCTGCGATGGAGCTTGAGAAGGCTTGGAGAGAGTCCTTTCAATTTCAAGGAGAGAAAGATATCAATTTTGCTATATTGAAAAGCGAGTGAGCATCCCCGGAACGGTCGTAGACGTACATAGATTTGGTATCTTTCGGCACATTCTGATCAGCTACAATTCCTCGTAGCATTGCCTTTTGGAAAGGTGGAAGACGTACTCGAGATAATCCTCACTGACACTATGGGGATACCCCACGGGGAGGAAAGCATCTAGTATGGCTCTGCAATAGGATGCTGCTGTTCGTTTTGATATAGGTTCCTTGGAAAGCGGTCAGACTTTCGACAAGGCAGGTATAAGATGAAAGCATGACAAGAACATTCTGCATTGCTCCGGGCTGCCAAAAAGAATCCAAAGAGGATATTGCAGTTTTTCAACTTCAACATCACCATTGTCCAAGGATGGAGTTTGTTTTTTTAACCTGGTAGAGAACATACAGCAATGGCAATAGATTTTGTCGCGGTAGAAGATACTGGTGACGGAATGGTGTAGGTGTCTCGAAGAGCACCAATCTCATCAACCTCTCTGATGAGCACAGGACTGAGTGACATGGTGCATCCAAATACGCCAGTACTTTGTGGTAGTGTATGGTGACGATATCTTCTGCCAACAGAACGACAATGGATGAGGTGTCAAGATGCAGCCAGGATTAGTTCCGGGATTTGTTTTTTCTTAGTAGCTCAACCATTGAGGATTGCAGCCACCTACGAAGAAGAGGCACCGTGCGGGATGATGGCTTCAGACGAGGCATCTTTTTTCTTTGAAATGACAGATTTGAATGGTAAACCATTAGATTCTCTGCAAATGTGCACAATGCGTAAGTAGCTACAGAGTACCTGACACAATATAGCCAGCTCCAGTACAGTACATGCAACAGCCATGGAATCGCAGGAAAAGAGGGCTCATAGTACATACATACAAGCAATGCTAAGCCGTCGCTCGCAATCATCGAGGGGAAAAAAAAAGAAAATAAACACCACCAGCGCCGTTCAGAGGTATAACTCCAGTGAAATTGTTTTTCACCCTGTCCCATGTCTTCATCTGAGAAGTGGTTACTGTTGACTCTCAACTTGTTTTTCATTCACAGTAGTAGACCCAATTACAGAAAAGAAAAAAGAGGTATGATCGAAGGCGGAGAAGCGAGATGATTCTGTCCATCTCATGGAGGAGAGAGGGGAGTCGTCCTCCATCACCAGCCCAAAAGTCGGGTTGAAGCGAGGTTCAAGTGAGTAGAAGATGATTTTTCTTGTTGTTTTCTCAAGTTGGAACCGAAATGCTGTCAAAGCGCCCCCACGAATATCCAGGAAGCCGTCTCAATTGATTTGTCCGGCCCATCGCGCAGCGAGCGCTTCTTCTTCTTCTTTTTTTTTTGTTTCCTTTTATTGTCGGCATGTTTTTTCTTTTTCACGCGAACAAACTGGCGCCGCCGGTTTCGACAGCCTCGATCTCGGCCTGCGACCAAGGAACTCTCCGGAAGCGTTCAGGCAGGTCGTTTCGATCAAAGAACTCGCCGCGCTTGGGCTGCACCTGTCCCAGAGAGGCCCCCGAGTGGCCACCGATGACACCACCGTAGGACGATGCACGAGAGGGACTGTTCAATGGGCCGTGTTGCTGGGCTCTGGCACGATATTTCATGAAAGAATCTGGTAGTTCGTGAATGGGAGAGGCGGGATGGACCCGGGGAGTGTTGTCAACGCTCTCTGTCACAAGAAACCCCCCGGGTTAGCATTTCGGTGCGACCATTTTGAGAATCGGCTTTTACACACCTGGCGATGTTCTCCTGCCCACAAACCTGATCAAAGGGGTCCTGGCAGCCGCGGCTTGCCGGAGAACACAGGTGACACGCATTTTTCGGCTGGGATGGATTCTTTTTTTTTTGGGAGGGAGAATTGGGTTGATTGAGTTACGTTTTGTGCGAGGGCAGGAGGATGTCGCTAAATGTATGGTATGTACTTGGAGAGGCGTTGAATGTGAGTGATTCGTATTCTCAACGTCAGGGAGATTGGGTTGGGGATGAGTGTTCTGGGGTGGGAGAGGGACAGAGAGAGAGAGAGTGAGTGAGTGTGAGAAAGAGAGCGTGTTGTGTGCGATGCAGAAATAAATTGGATTTCTTCTGTCAAAACCACAACTTCTGGCTCGAAGATAAGCAAGTTGTGGATCTGATTATCAAACGCAATGACACGCGGAAAAAGCTCTTCTTCTGCCAGAAACAAAAAGAGTAAAAGAGGTTCTGTTCCAAGGTACGGACTATGGCAGATATGGTACCTCCTCACTACGCCTGTCGCCACCAGCCGATCCCGTGCGCACTGTGTACTCCAATGTACCGCTGGCCTTTTGCCCCATTTCTCGATTCCCTCCGACAACCACGATAATGGACCGGCGTTGCCTGAACTAGCGCCGAGCGGCGGAACTTTAGCCTACACTTGCTGTTTCCGGCGACCACCTTATCTTTTCACCGAAGACCCGTCACTGCATACAGCTCTGTGATTGGCTGTCCGTCCAGCCTGCAGCTGAGCTTAAATAAGCTTCTCCACAAGCTGGAACAACGTTATTCCACACAGCTGAGGATATTCCGGAATTGGTGATAATCACTCAACTTTCGGCATGAATTGTTCAATGAGATTACGTTTATGAATTCCATGTGCTTAAACTTACTCTTTTCCCGCAGAAAGCTAATTGTTTTTCCGAGAGTTGAAGCGCGTCTCGTGTGGGCCAAAGTAGCCTGATTCTCGCCCACTTCCCGAGGAGGAACTCAATTCACCCCGCGACAACTTGTTCCCCCGGCCTCCAGTAAGCTGGAATATCAGCTGTTACTCTACCTCCGTCCAGCCACTCCAATTGGCCCGATAACATAGGGCTCGGACTTAACCACGTTAACCCATATCCAAACTCGGACTCTCTGTCTTCCGAACAGTCGTGCTCTCTCCGTTCCTCCGAACTAAATTATATCAAGACTGGCATCCACAACAATAGTTCCCCGCGCGGACATTACCTGGATCACATGCATGAACACTCGCTATTCGCTTCAATCCCGGCTGCTCAGCACTATGATATCCTGCAGCAGCTCGCTGGCGTCACGGCCATGCAGCCGAATCGAATATATGAGCGACATCTGATATTCAGACCCTACAGGAAACCGGGATTCTTGAAACCTCGACCCGGGGGGCGCCAAGATGTCCAAGCGTCCGAGGTCCAGAGGCTCAACAAGCTGCTGAGCGGTCGTCTTTACCACGTCCAGGTCGTTGGCGAAGTCGAACCCGCTGATTTTGGCACTGGTCCTGTTGATGTTGCAATGGGTGGAACAGATGTTGGAAATCATGGTCGGGCCCAATATGACATTTCAAATCAGTCGTGGAGGGTAGAGTTCAAGGATATTCCAGATGCTGGCACAGGGTCTGCTGTGACGTCGCGATTGATCAGTACTTCCAGGGTCCCTTATGGGGAGATCATTCCTGTGATGAGGGCCTGGGGCTATGAGTATGTCTTATCTTCTTTTTATTCCTTTCCCCTTTGAATATCTGAGGCTGATATGATTGACGCAAGCTATGTGTCAGAGTATATTCTAGAAGGTGACATGTTCATTCTGGACGACACGGTAATGCTGTTGCATCGGATACTGAACTTCCCGGCCAAGGAGCTACCCCAAGGATCACCGGCTTCGCATTTACCATCTCTGCAGGCAATGGTGCCCCTCGATTCGAGCGGTGGGTACGTGCTGCAAGCGTCAGTCACCGTCCGGGATAGTGGCAGTCCCGCCTTGGTGAAAGCCACGACGCAGAGATTGCTTGGACTGAAAGAGCATCTGAAATCTGCTGTGAAGCTCGAACCAGCGGATAGGCTCTCTCTTGATACAAGAGTGAAATAATACATGGGCGCGTTTTCATGCGACTCTCATATGCTACAGATATCTTCCATCTGCCACACACGTGGAAAAGAAGACGGGGCGTTCGAATACTTTCGGGCCTGCAATATCCTGTTATTCATGAATTCAGATTGGGAAGTGCGCGGAAGGACTACGTAGAGGTCAAATCTAGGCTAGGGTTTGTTGTAGGCAGAACAGTCAGTTCTTTTTGAAATACCTACTGCAGAGAGCTTGGTGCAAGAATAAGACAGCATACTTGGAGCTCTCACTTTTAGATGGCAGATACAAAATACAAGTCTACTTTTCTGTGAATTGTCCCCTTTGCTGTTTGAATAGATTAAAAACTCATTTAACGCACGTGACTTGGCGTCGCGTTCGTCTTTCCCTCGAATATGTCCCATTGTCGACTTGCACTACTCCGTACAAAGCATCGCGAGGACCCCCGATGAGCCTATTCCTCGTTCTGCGCCGATCGCGTGCACGGCTACCAGACACAGGCTGCCTTGTTTACAGAGCCCCATTCACAATGGTCAAAGAGAAGCGCGTGAAGCGAACACATTCGACCGTCTTTGAGAAACGAGAGATCTCTCCTCCAGCTACCAGACGGAGAATCGAGACGACCACAACAAGTGAGGACCCTGTTGCTGCTCTTCGCACTTGTATTCGTATTTGCCAGGATTTGGAGTCTAACTGCTATTCGAATAGGTGAGACTGTTGCCAATTTTTTCAAGCCTGCTTCGCAAAAGCCGATTCAGCAGATTAGGTGGCGCACTGTCGACAATAGCTGTCTGGCTGGCAGATACTCAATAAAACCTGAAGATGAAGGATCTATAAAGGCCACTGTTCCCAGGAAGCAACGTGTGGCGGTTTTTGATCTTGTACGTCAACGCTGGCCCCGGAGTTTAAACCGGGCAAGTTGGGTGTTCTAATACGGAACGCCTATAAAAAAAAAAGGATGGCACTTTGATTACGACAAAATCTGGAAATACCTTCCCAAGGAATGAGCACGATTGGAAATGGTGGGATGAACGGGTTCCCGAGAGGTTAAGGTCATTACACTCTAAAGGGTGCGTCTACGGTTTCATCGTCGCGAGAAGATGAGAGTGCCATGGGCTGACTCGGGAATCACATACAAATCAGGTATCAGATCGTGATAATAACGAACCAAAAGAAGGTTCTCTTGAAGCTGGTCGGCAAAACCAAGATTGGCGAGCCCAAGAGTTTGAGTATCTTCAAATCAAAGGTTACATCGGTGATGAAGGCCTTGAACCTTCCGTTGAGCATATACGCTGCCACACAGTACGATGAATATCGAAAACCGCGCGTGGGAATATGGAAGATGATGCTGGACGACTACGACTTGGACGTTGAAGGTGCGCTCGACTTGGAAGGCTCGATATTTGTGGGTGATGCAGCTGGACGTCCTTCGGACCATTCCTGCGTGGATCGGTATGACCCATATGGAATCACGACGGACAATATGAGATGGGGCCTATTGCTAAGCTGGGCATAGCAATTTTGCGTCGAATATCGGCCTGAGGTTTTATACTCCAGAGGAGTTCTTTCGCGGGGAAGCTCCAACGTCTTCCGAGGCGTTTGACCCGAAGAAATCTATCAAAGGCGGTACGAGTGTCGGCTGTAAGTATTCCAGCCATGTCCGCTTTTCTGCCCTCGATGATCGGATGTATCGAAAGATGGGGTGTCACACTGCCTGCTAACTGAGACCCAGCCTCTCTTCCATTTGACGAGTCCCATGGCCAAGAGCTCGTAATATTTTGTGGGAGTCCGGGTGCGGGAAAATCGACGTTTTACTGGAAATACTTGGAACCGTTGAGGTACAAGCGAGTGAATCAAGATATACTCAAAACTGTAAGTGCCAGCTCCGCTTCAATGTTGTCCTACACACTCACTCGAGGGCACAACGATGCTCTACATTTTACAACATCCCGCTCACGAAAATGGTCTGAATTCAGCGTCCCAAGTGCCTCAGTGTTGCGAGCGAATATTTGAAAGCCGGAGACTCTGTGGCAGTGGGTATGAAATTCCGTCTCTCCCGTGTAACTCTTGGGAGCAGTGTGGTTGACCGACGGGTTCCGTGTTTTAAACAACAGACAACACCAATGCAGACACTGAAACACGAGCCCACTGGGTGAAACTGGCAAAAGAGCACGATGTGCCGATCCGTTGCATACACCTTTCCACTCCAGCAAGCATATGCAGACACAACAACGCCGTTCGCGCTGCAAACACAAAACTTGTATGTCGCACCTGTGCCACCACCCCTATCTATCCCCTTGATCACTTTTCTTCCCGCCTCTCAATGACAACAGTTCAAAGGAACGATATGCCCAAGCTAACCTGATTTTGTTTTTTTTCTTTTCTTCCTGATAGGAATCCCTGAATCCAGAAAAACGCTTATTCGTTCCAAATGTGGCATTCTCAAGTTTTGATAGTCGGTTCGAGGAACCGCAGATGTCTGAAGGTTTCAAAGACATTACTCACATAGATTTCCAGTTTGAAGGGGATCCGACTACTAGAGAGTTATGGATGCAGCATTGGATTTAGGCTGGAAAAAGAAGTGTTTTATATTATCCTTCTTGCTTTTTCTTTTTGGAAATTGCGGGAAAAGCAAGCTACCCTGATGATGAATTATGATGATTACTCGCGGAGAGAGAGAGGGAGTGTGTGCGTGTGCGTGCTCTGGTAGCGCAGATTCGGTTTGATCTACAAGCTCCCTGCTCGCGCTTTGAATACCATTTTTAGATGGAATATACATAAGATGTGTGACGAGAGTCGCCATTTATTTTTCCCCCGACTGGATGATCCAAGTTCGCGCCGTAAGGGGGAGTATGTGTGTCGTGTGGGTGCCCGCGTCCCTGGAAATGCTGGAGCCCGTTTTTCTGGTACACACACACACACAAACACAAGGGACGAATTTGCGGGGAAACATGTAGGATAACGCATATCAAGCAAAAAACATCGGCTGGTACAGTACGAGAAGTTGTGTGTATGAGCCTCTTCTGCTCGCAGCGGGCCGGATCTTGCTGGTGGGTTGCTCAGGCGCGTATGTAGATCTCTCTTAGCCAAAAAGGTCTTGCATTGGCCCTGTGGTGGATGCTCTTTAGACATCTATAGCCTGTGGACAAAGAAGAGTTGGTATACAAGAAAAAGTAGAAAGTAAAGGGGATGGTAGAAAGGAAAAAGAGACTGATACCAATTCACACTCATGAGACACCCAATTGACAGCTCGAACAAAGAAAGAACACAGTCAATCTTCTATAAGCAAAAACACTTGCGTTCTCTATTCTATGATATGATATGATAGCCTCTAATATATCTCTATATCCCTTTTTGGGTACACATATAAGGAAAAACTATGCCACAAATGCTGTGATACACATAACTTTTTCCTCTCCCTCCCTTCCCTTGGGGGAGAACCAAAAACATGCACACTTCCCCCCTCTCATTGTACACGATACACTTCATAATTGTATAACTGTATATAAATCACTCGCGGATAGGCGCAAAATAGGATGTGGGAAACAAGAAGAAGAAAGAAAAAAGGAGCAAGCTAGCATGACACTTCATCCCGGTGCATACACGCAACACGTCATACGCATTCGGGGGGTAAAAATTGAAGGTTGGACGCATATAAGCCGCCCGCTAGAACTTGCTGTGAGAGATAATGTTGGAAGAGAAGCAGGGTTAGACCCCCTCTCGAATGACGGGACAATACCATATAGGTTATTTAGAGAGATGCACTGCATATATCCCCCCTTTGTCGAGTGGAACATGACAAGTCTGGGGCAAAATAAAAGTTAAGTCAAGCCCAAACGGCAAGGATGAGGGGTGGCAGCACCAAAGCAAGCCCAAATATCTTCTATGGAGTAGCCGACGGGGAAGTCGGAAAAACTACTTTTCAAAAAAAACCCATAATGTCTAAGATGCCAGGGTATAAGACGGGACATAATAAAGGAGCGACATGAAGAGCAAACTGCCATGATGAACAAAGAATTATAGAAAGGAGCGTCATTTCATCATTGGGTATCATAAGGAACGTAGATCATGAGGAATTTCGTAAAAAAAAAAAAAGAACATGACTCCGGGTCACAAAAGGAAGAAGGGTCATAAATTACAATAAGGTATGTCTTGTACAAACGGTGTTGAAGGTGGCCGAGTTTAAAAGGGAATGGCTCGGCTATTGGGCCGAATCGCGAGAAAATAGATCCTGTATGAACTTGAAGAACGATCTCTTGCGTAGCGATTTGGCCTGATACGGTAACTGAGGTTGCGCGGGTGCAACCGACATGGGCCCGACAATGTCTTCGTCGCCGAGGTCCGGAAATTTCGTCTTGTCGAGATAGGGAGGCATCTTGACAGATTCTCCGGGGTGAGCATTCGATTTACTGAGGGAGACTGGATTGCCGTTGTGGTCAATCAAGTTGGCCAGCACGATATTGTGGTTTGCTCTCCACTGACTGTCGATAAACTCCCATTTATCCTCCGTAAAACGGTAAATGTTAGATGTTACCCCGTAGTGCTCACCAGTGCGGACGAGGTGTTTCGCGTAATTGCAGCGGGCGAGACGCCAACCAGCCCGATGCTCCTCAAACGCGTCCAAGGTACAGACTTCCGGTATATACGGTTTCGGCTGAATGGCGAAATTTGCGTGACCAAGCTTGCAAGACCACTCATCCTCCGTGTTTAACATGGTGATCAAAGGCAAATCTGGTCCGAATGTTCGTGAAAACGCCATTTGTCGGCTGATGGAAGTCAAAGATGGCTGCGTAGACAAAGGCGGGGATAATAGCCCGGTCGAACGTTGCACTTCTATTGGCGAATCGGGAACCTTGATGTCTGGGGCTTCAGCGACGGTGGGAGATTGCAAGGGTGACTGAATAAGTTCTTCGTTTTCTGGACTGGGCAAATCCATCATCACCGGCGGTAGTAGAGGAGTGGTTGCTTGCGGTTCACGGTCAACAACACCTTCCCGGTTAGCTCTGTCGATATCAATTGGCGAAATGCCAGCCTCATACAAGCTCTCTTCGAGAATGGTCCTGGCCGGCGAGTTCGAAATTTGGCTGTGCCTAGCAGAGAACGAACTGGCCATGGGATGTGCAAGAGCAGAAGTGGCGGAGTTGGCGCGCGACCTCAGCGATTCGTCATACTTTTCCAGCGCGGCCGCAGTATCCGAAACCTGTCTCTGTTTCCACCTCGAAGAGATTGAAGAGATACGGCTACTAATGCGTGAAATTCCGTGAAAAGAACTGCTGTCCGGTCTTCGTTTCTTCGGCGATCTGGTTATATCGGCAAGTTCGTCCGATAGGTCATAGTTATCTTCAATAGAGATGCATCCGTTGCCGTCAACTTGATCATGGGCATGGATGTAGTTAAAATTCGCTAAAAAGTAGATTAGCGCCATATTCCAAGAAACATTTTCCCAATTCTCAGAGGTCATCTTACGGAAATAATTGTCGTGATCCACCATACTGTACTCCAGTTCCAGAGGCTCTTCCTGGACCTCCTCTAGTATCGTTGGCGGACATGTTTCTGCGGGGACTCCAATAACTGGCGACGAGGCGAGCGAGGACACAGAACTAGGAAATCTATTATGCGTTCTCGTCGAGAAAAGTGATGCAACGGGCGAACCAGGCGTGGAAGAAACGGTAGACAACGGAGATTCGGGAGGAATCGAATTCGACGCGCAAGTGGTCTGCAGAGGTTCCATTGTAGACCCGGCGTCTGGGTATGTGTTCCGTTCAAACAGATGCGAGAAACGCAGCATGCCAGGATGGTAATGTGCCGCGTCGTATAGAGAGAAGTAAGATAAGAAGAGAAGCGTTCGTTTTTGCTTGTCTTTTGCTCGAGGTGCAGAGTCAATTGAAGAATGGTCGCGCACAGGGCATAAACAGCGATGTTTATCTGATGAGACGCAGGAGGTGGTGATGTCAGTGAAGCGCTTAGAGCAGTGGGCGACTAATACGTGGCGCCAGGCGGAGCGGGTTCCAAGCAAAGCCCAAACAAGGGGGCTGCACGCGTGAGGATGGCGTTGGATCTATAACGGCCAGCAGGATGTCGAAGGCGGAAACAAGTGTCAAGGTCCTTCAGGTGTTTCGCCCTTTGCTTTTCGGCGCGTCTCTCTGTCTCTCTCTCCCTTCGTTCTCTTTCTCCCTCCCTCTCTCTTTTAGTCGTCGGATTGAAATATCGTCAAACCATACCCGTACGTGCGGTGTCTTCAAACTAGTTGGAGCTTGTGTAGATTTAAAAATCCGAATTGATCTTTTAAAGAGACTGCTAGGCCTGAGGATACGATGGATATTCCCTCAAGAAAATGCGCGCACTGTATCTGAATGACTGTAGACAGTGCGTCGATTAGCAGGCTGTTTGAAACAGATTGTCTGGGCTTGTTTGGCTGCAGACTGGAACACCGTCCACTTAGTTGATCTTGGGAAAAGACAAGATGAAACAGGAGAAGCAGATGAAAGGGCAATGACAACAACAACAGGGCAAAGAGAGATGGGCGAAGAGAGGCGGGGGATGAGAAGCGATAGGAGGAGATGGACAGCGCTGGTCGGGTGTTGGTGGTGACAGAGTGACAAGTGGTGGTGGTGCAGAACAACCCCGGGGCTCCCAGCTGGTGCTCTCTCTCTGTCTCTGTGTGTGTGTGTTGTTGAGGACTTGTCTTCCCCTTGTTACCGCCTCGCTGACAATGATTATGAAAGTGACGTCTCTCCTCTCACAAGCCCATCCTCTCTCTCTCTCTCTCTCTCTCTCTCTCAGATCACTCGAATCGTGACCGCCAGCCAAGGCCAAAAGTCGGGCAACAAGGAAGGGCGAAGACAAGACATGCTAGTGCGCTAGTGACGTGATGATTGGGGCGGAACGAAGAAGAGCAGCCACTTACAGCCTGCAAAGCCTTTACTGCAGCCAACCAAAGCGACGAGAGCCGTTGATTCCTGATTATACCACCGTAACCGCCTGTGTACGGAGTGTGCGGAGAGTACGGGAGAGTGTGTTCGTTGCCTGCAGGGGAGGATCCGTTGGGTTGGCAAGAAGCGGTGATTCAGCAGCGAGCAGTTGACAAGGTGAGGGAGCAGATTTTGATAATAGTGATTTCGATGGTGACGATCAACTCAATTAAACTGATCCTACAAAAATTCAACACAGCAATCGAATTCTCTTTTAGTCTGGATCTTCTTTATGCCGTTTCCTGCTCTGCATCGAAGACAACAACGCCGCCGCCGCCAGAACAGGGGCCACCAGAACCAAAGATGACGAAAAGTTAACAGGGATAAAAGAAAGAATCCAAAAAAGAATCCACAAAAGAATTCCAAGAAAAGAAAACTCAGAGTAACTGGCTGTTCCATCCACTTCACAGTTTTCTTACCAGGCTTCTTTTTGAGAACAGAATGGTTGCCCACAGATTGCCAAACACTCATCCTCTTTGCTGCTATTCTGGGGCTGTCTTCCTTTCACCCAGGGACATCAGTCAGGAGCTACACTATCTATGGACGTTGAAGCCATCGCCAGTGCCACTCCGCGTCCCTGGTCGAGGCTTGCCTGAAAACGGCCTCAAAGTTAGCTTCAAGATCATCCCATGGGTTCAATTCGCTAATTGTGGAGAGAGAATAGGGATTTTGCTATCTTTTTATTCGCGCTTCATTCCCCCCATGTCGCTTGTCCAGTAATTTTCTGCTCCAGTCGCAAAAGACCGGGTGTGAATGGAGCCAAAAAAGACAACCCTTTTCCACCAAATCAGACGCTGTTCGCCCGTTTCATGGACTCATACTCTGGACTCATACTCTGGACCCGTACACACAGTACATGCTAGCTGCCGAGCCTGTCCCACCGTTTTCTTCTCTTATGTGGCGGGTCGGTCCAGATTTCCGCCCTCTTTTGGTTCCTGCATTCCATCTTGACGTCGGCTTTAACTCTAAAAGAGAATTCCATATTATTGATGCTGGGCCAGAATGCCTCTTCGCTTTTTTGCCGTTTTGCTGCCAGGCTCTTTTTTTTTTTTTGTTGCGCAGTTCTATTAACCAGGGACAGAGATTTCAAGAGCCGAAGCTTTGGAGACCCTTGCAAGGAAAGCCACGGTGTATCAGGGTTGCAGAGATGTTATCTGCGTGTTCGTAATACTCTGGGAATATGGACTCGGACGAAGAAGAGTGACCCATAGATCATTCGCGTGTGTTTTTGCACGACATATTGCGTCTTTGGGGGAAGATTCGCAATGTTGAGCCAGTCAAGACCCGGAGCTCGCGCCATCTCTTCTTTTCTCGTTTTACCTGCACAGCGTGATTTCGCAGGCATGAAATCACGGGTACCTGATCTGAACTGGAGCTCGGATTCGCCCTGGCAGGGATGAAGTCGACGGGTATCAGCCTTAACCCAGAGCCACGAGTCTTTTCTTTTCCCGCGCACTGATCACCACAAGCAAACCCTGGCCGGTCTTGGAGTTGGCTTTTTTTTTTTTTTTGTTTGCCCATATGCATAAGACTCAATACACGTAGCTATGGGGAGTAATCAGTTCGAAAAAAATGCATTTCTTTATTTGGCAAAGGGCCAGCAACTCCTCTTGAAACTCAGCAATCACGATAGAAACACGTCAGACAAAGGGGACGATAATTCTGATGATTGTCATTCAAACCCGAGCCAGACACGACAACGATGCTCGACTGCCCTGTACAAAAATGCTGCCATGTCACCAGTCCCGTTTCTTTTCCCCCCTTCCGTTGCCATCTTGGACCTATCAAAGGCTGCCAGAATACGAAGTCCGCTTCCTATTTGTCGCTCAGCATGAAAAAAAATAACCTGAGGTAATTTGTTACAGTCTCATCCATGTCGGGCCATGCCTTAATAGTGATCCGACAGGAGGCTGGGAGAAGCAGTTCAACTCATCGCTCTTATTCAGAATTCAGATGCCCGTAGCATCAGTAATCGGTTGGTACCTGATTAGATCTGTACAATGAAATTTCAACTACTAGGCCCTATAAGCGGAATCTTAGAACTCAAGGTTGGCAAAACCATTTATCTTCCAAGAGTTGACGAGCAGTCGGCCTATCTCTAGGATCGAGCTTCATCGTCCTCAGCGCAAGCTCTTTATCTTGCTGGCAAATCTCTCTGGTGGTTGTGAGATGAAAGGGCTTCAACGTCTCACCAGGGCTATTTTGCATTATCCACGCAAGGACTGCAAGCCTTTCCTGGCCTGCAATCTCTTCGTATAACGCTGGGAATGGGCCGAAATACTGATGATGCTTCATGAGAATCTTGACGTCGTATTCATCATGGTCTACTGGGACATCGGGTCTAAAGATGTGGAATCGTTCTCCATATAGCAGATTGATAAGCTGCATTGTAGGCTAGTCAACAACGTGTATGATTTCAACAATTCTATGAGGAAATAAACTTACCAACGCGCCAAAAGACCAAATGTCGGTGGAAGTGCCCCATTTCATTTGAAGATGTGCTTCGGAGCTTCTAAATATTGGGGTTCCGATAGGATCCCCGCGTTGAGCATAAGTAGAATCCACCTGGACATTGCTCCCGAAATCAGCCCAGTTGGACGTCTTTGAGTCTGGTATCTTTTCCGTAGTCTACCAAAACGTTGCTTTATATCTATAACCTGGATCAGACAACTTTGCAACTAAGATAATTCAAATTGGAGGTGTTACCAGTGTGAACAAACCCTTCCTCGTACAAGACCAAAAGCCCTTCAAGCACCTTTCTGGCAACGAATTTCACCTCTGGACGAAGTAAATTCGTTTTATTTTGGAAATGAAGTAAGATGTCCTGTTCGTTGTGTATTCGAAAGTGGTCGACACTCTTCTACTGTCTCCTTGTTTTGGCTTCTTCGATTGTCGTTGACATAGTACTTCGGTGAAACCCAAAAGTCAAGTACATACCTTGCAAGCCAAATACAGGCTTGCAGTTGCTTTGTGACTGTATGAAGGCTGAGCCCGCCCCTAAGGGCCTGTCCAAGCGCCAAAGTAGCTGGCATACGAGTATACTCTCCAGTCATGATCGGTACGTCTTCAACTCACATCCTGACAAACTCCAGGAAAGGTGAAAATTATATCGCAGCAGGGTAAGCGGCCCTATCGCTTCGTCGATGAAATTGTAATCTTCGACGCTGAGCCGCGTCTCATATAAGAATCGTGCCAAGAGGATACAGCATCAATCCAGTTTGCTTTTTCCACAGTGTTGGAGAATCCAAGAGTGCAGTAAAACTTTGTCCAGGGAAAGCCGCTGCGCGGGGTCCAGAACAAGGAGCTGACACGCCAAGTTAGGTTTTGAATCATGAAACTGGAGTTTGGATTCACTTACAGCGTTGATAAAGTCTCTTGCGCCTATTGAAATAAAGCTAGGTATTTTCATGTCTCTCTTGACGATTCTTCTTTGTGTCATCGCAGGGCTATCTTCAAACGGGGCTTGCCCAGTGAGCAACTCGTAACACAGTACTCCCAGGGCCCACAAGTCTACTGTGTGAGAATAAGTAGCTTTGCTTCGTCTTTGGATCATCTCAGGTGGAAGATAGTCCAATGTACCGCATGTAGTTATTCGCCTGTTGCTAGGGGAGTGAACGCTGTGCCCAAAGTCCGCCAATTTGATTTCACCACGCAGGCCCAAAAGAATATTTTCAGGCTTGATATCCCGATGCATGACATGCTTTTGGTGAAGATATTTCAGTGCCTGCGCAACCTGAGCTATATAGGATGCAGCCCGCCTCTCCTCAAAGCGTTGTGCTTTTCGGAGCTCGCCGTAAAGCTCCCCACCCGCAGCATATTCAAGGATAAGGAAAATTCGTTTCTTGTCGTGAAACCAGTTGTAAAATCGCAGGATTCCAGGATGTCTGAGGTTGCTGTGAATCTCTATCTCACGCATGATCGAGCGCTCCGCGCGGTCATTCGCGATTTCGTTTTTGTAAAGGACCTTAAGAGCACATACGAATCTTGACTCCTTGTGTCTTGCCAGATAAACACGACCAAACTTTCCCTTGCCCAAGGGTCGACCAATTTCAAAGAGACCCAAGTGCCACTGAAGCCGCGGCCGAATCTGCTCGTGCAAGACCAGGCGCTTTTCGAGCCTCGCTGAATGAAAAGACCCCTCGCTTCGTTTGTTGGAAATTTGATCGTCCTTCTTGACCTGATCGTACTGAGAGGCTTGTGTATTTAGAAGAGCACGCTTTAGATAGCTGGGTTCAACCTGCAAACCTCCACGCTGCGGCTGTGGAATTAACGGCGAGATACGAGTAGTCGGTGGAGGCTAGAGAGAAGTTAATTCACTATTCACCATCAGGTTTCCAGATTATTAACTTACCATCATAGCAGTTGCCATTACTGAAGCCATACCGGACGCTTCTAAGCTGCAGCCGTGCGAGATCAAGAGGGTAGACAGACAGGAATGTTTTCAATCGCCAAATGTTCAAGAACAATCCACAGAGTAAACAGACGCGTCTGATTGTCGCACCACACTAAGCCTATTCAGGCTAGCTTATACTGACCATTTTATCTACCTATAGAGCATCTGAGCTGCAAGTTACCTATACAGATTCAATTATTTTTATTCAGGCCAGCATCATGATATCTGATCAGATACTTGTTAGATATTACGGCCAATATTGCCCAAATCAGGTTGGGAATTAGTCAGAATCCTAACTAAACACCACCAAGTCTGAAATGTCTGGTTATATTGAGACCCCCGAAAACATGTATGTCACTTAGCTTAATCAATCAATATCTTCAAGATCTCATATACAGTAGAATTCAACACAATGTGAATCTGTCTTTCTGACTTGTTGGTTTGGTAGCAAAGCCCTCTCGAGGATTTAGTTACTCCGGAACAAGAGGGATTGTTTCTCCGACAGCCACTTCACTTCACGGGCTGGTTCAAGGTTGCTCCTCGTGTGAAATAGCACCTCATCAATGTTGTTTAGACGGGCAAAATCATCGAATCTGCTCTTCGGGCTTCTCTGCTGATATTGCAATCTTGAAGTCACAGACATTTCTTTGTCGATGTTTTCCGCCTGAGCTAACAACTAGATCTCTTGTGCTTTGAAATGGGGCGATCAAGGCGTCTTGCAGCATCTCCATCAGGTTAGTTAACTAGTTAGCTGTGCTGAAGCGCCCGTAGATCATGGCTTACGGAGTACTAAGTCAGAGATTGCCCGCTTCATGCGTTTGATGTGGAAAAAAAAAAAAAAAACTGACGGCCTTCCCGCTCTCTGAGAGGATAAGCGTCTGTGATCCGTCAGACAAAAGGTGCTGCAACTCCGGCTCTTAGGACCAAGCTTCAGGTCGAGCAAGGGGAGGCTGTGGGCTGCTTCCCTTTGCAATTCCCATAACCTCTTGTGTCTGATTCATCTGCGCTTCGCATTAAACGCACATGTGTATTCATTGGTTTCATAGCTCACAATCAAAAACTTGGGGATGTGGCCGCAAGCTGAATGAAATTGAAGCTCAACATGTATGGAAATGAAGGGGCATCTTGAGGTTTTTCTCAATGTTATGCAGGTAGTGAAGAGAGCCAGTCCAAACCCTTAAGAAAGGTTGACAAGAAAGAGAAAGTTGAGTTGCATTGAGATGAGTGTTCTTGTTGCTGCGGGCGTGAAGAAAGAGTACTCCATAGAAAGACTGGCTTTCTAGACTTTGAAGGTAATTGCAAAGCTAGACCAAAATATATGTTCAACTGCTAGGTGTTGTCTCCACAGCTGTAAATCGACCGTAACCAGCAGCACGCGAAGCCAAGCTCAACGTTCCAATATGGTGGCTCAGCTATCGATTCAAACTCAACAGCGCCTCTATATATTTTTTGGCATCAAGCCCAATTCCCTCTGCAAATTTCCCCGGCGCAATCCAGCTTCCCTGTGCGTCGCCCGAGCCGCCTGTGAAATTTCGAAAAATTCCTTTCCCCGAGCCCTGTCCCGGAGCGACATAGTCGCTGGTCCTGCGAACCAGAAACGCCTCTTTCGGGACGTCCCCTGGGGAGCAGAATGCTGATTCTTGACCGTCCCCCGAACTGGGGCGGGTGGAATGGTCTCTCAGCCTCATCCAGAGCACCCACCAACCGCGATTTGTTTTGCATGTGCGCTCAACCTCTGAGGACCGGAGTCTGGTTTCGATGAATGTACTTACGATTTGGTTGTGCACATTCAAAGCGTCGATTCGGCTCCATGAACTTGACCCGACAACGGCTGAAGCTCCGGGGTCAGGTATATTCGGAAGAGACGCACGGACTGTGCCGTTTGATGGGTCGGAGACCACATCGTATATATGTTGCTGGGAGCCTTCGTTTACCCCTGAACCGTGATATAAACTGCAATGCGAGAGTCGCTGTGCCGCCCTGGAGGGACAAGTGGAAGACAAAAGCGATTTTTGCAAAGGACCGAGCTGGTGGTGGACACTTCGGTAGAACGAAGGGGAGGACAGAGATGTCGTCTCTGGCTCAAAGAAGAAAGTAAACATAAATGGTTGGTACTAGTTGACCTGTCAGCTAAGCAACAAAAGAGACACAAGGGAGATTTTTGTACCAGATAGACTACAACACGGAGCTCTTTCGAGACTCTAGATCCGCCCTCAAGGACGCCGAGATGTGATGTCCGCGACGATATCCCATTTCCTGTTTCGCTCAAGCTGTTCCGAGATTCATTGGGCCGTTCGTCGTCGTCCGAAACTGAATCGTCGACTTCAAGGTCATTCCGTAATCCTACGATAAACCTTCCGGGAGACTCGTCCAGCCGAGCATATAGATGGGCTCGTTTTGCTGAGCTAGCGTCTGAAGGGGAGGCGTCCCTTTCGGAGACACCACCCATACCAAATCGTAACATATTCACTCGAGGATGAGTTGGTAGATTTCTCAACGACTCGCCCCATGCCGAGCCGTAGCCCAGGGTAATGAGCTTCATAAACGTATCGGCTCCAAAAGCGGAAGAATCGGACCTTTCTGTAGGGGATTTGCTCCCTTGGGGCCCAGGAAGGACAGGCTCATCTTTCCTCGAAGCCCGGCCGGGATGCACAACGAGAGGAGGTGGTATACCGGGCGACAAGCTACGACTGGGTACATAGTCTCCAGAAACAGATTTCGACCGGGCATGCGAGTTTACACTGGAATCACGACCACGTATACTGGAGACTGACGAGAAATCCCTTCTCCTTCTGCGGCGCTTGAGTGACCTCGGGTCATCTCTTATGCCATATGCACCTTCGCCATATCGGTAAATCAATTCCATCCACTGCGATACAGTGACGACGGAAGATTTGGAAAGTTTACCAATACCCGAGAATATAACACCGTCAGACGAACTAGGATACGTACCACGGCCAAGCCAGAGATTCCCGTTCGATGATTGATCAGCGATATTCACTCCCTTTCGAGCTGGAGTTTTCGTTTCAGTCACTGGATCGAGGTCCCCAAAACGAGAAACCACCATATCGACCAAGCCATCCGTTCTGGAAATAAATCCTTCCAGGACCTCTCGTTCCCCGCTCCCCCATTCCTCCTCCCCTACTCCAATACCGAGTTCTCCTCCTCCAGCAAGCTTTGTGCCGTTGAAGATGTCAACTGCAGGATTGCCATGAAGAAGTATGTCCCAGTTTAAGATAAATCTAGTCCAGAAACGATCTAAAATCCTGCAAAACCTTTCCCTGGGTAAGCTATTGTAGAGGGAATCGAGTGATGGCGCATGATGCAATAGAAATATGGAGTAGGCTTTGTGTAGCTGCTGCAGAAGGAGGAACGACGGAGAGATTTCTCGAGAGGAGTATTCTACCGATGATCCGGAGGTGGTCCCAGGAGAAGGCTCGGATATGAGGCGGGTGAAATCGATGCGCTATAAGCAGGGTCAGGAGGCGTGAGTTGTAGAACCGGCAGACAGCTAGCTTACAGCAAGAATCCACCAGTTTGGCTCAAGTTCACGCAATATAATGCGCGACTTTTCGGTTTCGACGGTATCTACCGAGTCTCCGCCCGAGAACGTTCTGCCAGTAGACTTAGCACTCCACGCCATGACTGACAAGTGTAGGATGAATCTACCCACTTGGCGAAGCTCACCATGCCCTGAGCTAGGCCAACCTGGCGCAGCTTTTCGTTTTCATCCTCCTGTTCTCTTCCGTCGCCTCCATTGTCGCTACTCGCCTGCCCTCTCCTGGACGCCCGTGAACGGCTTGATTTCGAAAAGTAGTAGACAATCTGCTGGTGCAGCGTCTCATCCGTCGTACCTAAAGACGGGTTGTAAATGGTAAGAAAGCCAGGATGGGCCGGGACCACTGAAGCAACTTCATTCGGAGGCATGGCATGTTGCCTTTTTAGTGGTATATCGACATTACGATGTCTAGAGGTCTTCGGTCTAGTGTCGCTGTGTCAAGGATGTCGGGCTGTTCAGTCGAGTCTCAGGTTGATTGCATCACTTTCAAACAGAGCAAACAGCACTCGAACTCGTGAAGTTAACAAGCTCCACGAAAACAGAAAAAGATGTTCATGACAAGTTGCTCTTGTGACAGAATGATTCTTATCCGGAGCTCCCTTTGTTCTAATTTCAGTCGGACATCTTTGTTTTGCAGACCGTTACGGTTACGGCAGGTTTCTACAAAGGCATGCGGGCCGCTGAGGATACTGTTTTGCGGATCGGACGAGATTAGCATTGCTTCACTAAAGGCACTTCACGCCGAACATAGCAAGTTCCCCGAGACGATTGCTTCCATAGATGTTGTTTGCAGACCTGGAAAACGCGTCGGTCGAGGATTGAAGCAAATCCGCGATGGTCAGTGCTTCCGCAAGTACTTGAACATTCATTCACATTGACCTGTCTCCAGTTCCAATCAAAGCTGTTGCGGAGAACCTCTCCCTTCCAGTCCACGAAATAGATACATTTACCGGATGGACAGTAAGAAACAATTGACACATTAACTGCTATTCCGCCCCTAATGCCGTTGCGAAATAGCCACCCAAATCGCACCAAGGCCCATGCAACCTGATCGTGGCAGTTTCTTTTGGCCTGCTTATTCCTCCGCGAATTCTAGGAGCTGCTAAATATGGCGGGTTGAACATTCACCCCTCCCTGCTGCCCGAGTAAGTTATATCTCTTCGGACGACCTATTGGTTTTCTTTTTCTGACAAGGGGTTTGCTCGACAGTTTCCGAGGCCCAGCACCGATTCACCATACGCTCCTGGCAGGAGAGAAGACCACTGGGATTACCCTGCAGACGCTTCATGAGTCCAAATTTGACCATGGCTTGATATTAGACCAAACCAAATTCGACATACCAGAATCTGAATCGTGTGACGTGGATGGACTCGTGAAGATCGCGGCTGAGAGAGGCGCGCAGATGCTAATGAATGGGATCCGACATCGCTTGTTCGTCCCGCCATTGGAACCGTTTTCGCAAACCACGCCTATTGCGGAGACAGTCCTTAGACATGCTGGGAAGATTCGACCGGAAGACCGTCATATTCAATGGTCCTCCTGGACATGGGACCGAATTAGTCGACATCTCAAAGTCCTAGGTTCTTTGTGGAATTATGCTACCGTATCCCAGAATTCACCGTCTAGTGATTCCTTTCTACAAAAGAGGGTTATATTTGCGGGGATGGAGTTGATTCGGTCGGGCCCCATCCTGGAGTCTGTACCAGATACGGAACCTGGAGTACCGTTTGCGTTATCGGGAGACCCTTCCATTCCGGACAAAGACCGACCATTATATGTTCTTACAAGTGATAGGAAGTTGGTCAAGATCAATCAAATAAAGGTGGAAGGCGACAAGATGAAAGGAGCTTATGCGGCTGCACTCAAGGCCAAAGCTATCCGACCGCTAGGTGGTGGCAAAGGGTCTGCCGATAGTTTGTTGTCTAAGTTCCATGCACCCCTTCAATAAGGCAAAAACGGAGTCTCATGTGTCATAAATGACAAAACGCTCGATGCATCGCATCCCGTCAACAAGGATAACCACCAGTCCCAGCCTTCCCCGTCCGCACACAACCAGTTAAATCACATACCCAGAGTCTGTGGCGGTTATCAGTCTGAAGAGCGTGCTTTTAAGACAGGAATTAACTCACCAATTTGGATCTGCTGCCCAGTCATGGAGGTGTTTTGTGCGATCGTAATGAATACATCGGCACAGTCGTCCACGGAGGGCTAATAATCCAATGAGCCCAAGGATACGGTTAACGCAGGGTGCGTCACTTACTACACGTTTGAGCGGCACTTTGTCCTCGTACATTTTAACGGCTTCCTTTGGAAACCGTTGTCCCTAATCTGAAGTCAGCGAAAGCGAAAGAGGCAAACATTGGAGGACCCTACCCATTCAGTGAGAAGGAGCCCAGGAAGTACGGCATTGACCCGTATCTTGGAGCCTTGCGTGCTGGCCAGGGCCTTCATCAAGTGCAAACCTACGACGTGTGAGCTCAGTTCGCGGGGCATGACACAATGGCGTCGATGCTCACCTGCTGCTTTGCTTACGGAATACGCCATACTGCTGCCGCCAGGTGTTATACCCTAATCGCAAAGAATTAACTACTGATTTCTGGTGCCGAGCATTCTCTGGGAAGACTTGCCGCTGTTGAAGAAGTAATGATAAATACACCTCCATCTTGGTTAGCATCCAGAGTAGGCTTTGCGGCTCGGAAGAGGTGCAGATTTGCCTTTACGTTCGTCGTCCAGCACTTTGAAATCACAGTTAGCGGTTTTTGCAAGATGCAATGCGCAGGGATTCCCATTGCCATACTCTGTCCCACTCGTCGTCGGTCAGTGCGTCAAGATCAGCGAACTTTGACATCTTGGTCCAGCCCTGGGTTCGGTCCGTTAGCAGTATTCTGGAAGGTGAGCAGGCGACTTACGGCATTGGAGATTATGACATCTAGCCCGCCTAGCTCTTCAATGGTCTGCTTCACGAGATTCTCACAATCTGCGCGAGAACTGACATCCTGCAATTAATTATGTTAGTGATTCGAATGATACAAGAAGCAAACGCTAACGTACTCCCTGGAGGGGGACTGCTTTGATTTCATGGTTTTTCTTCAGTTGCGCAGCGAGCGCCGTAGCGCGGTCCTCGCTAGAAACATAATTGATAGCCACGTTTGATCCCTGTGCAGCGAATCTCTCGGCTATCGCAGCCCCCAGGCCTCTGTTAGAGAACGATGAGACTTCAAATCAGTGTAAATCCTTGTCTTTGTTTATGAATTGCGGGGTATACTCACCGCGAACCGCCGGTGATGAGGACATTTCGGCCCTTCAGAGAATATGGCATGGCTAATATACTATGTAGGTAGATTTTTCAGTCTCGGATTCCCTATGCGTCGATACCAAACGGTCTTAAGAGGCCTTGTTGACGCTGAGAATTGATTCGCAGATGGCAGATAGATCTTTACTCTCTCTACTTGTTGGGCCGTTTTGTGTCACCGGCTCGCCCCTCGATGGAGTTGAGCAGCTCCAGTGCTTGATTATTCGGTAGTTAACTACCTCGGCCGGGAAGCAGAAAACATTATCTAATCCCTCTTGAGTGGGTTGAATCCAGGATGGTTGACTCCACAGAGATCCAGATGTAGAGAGTGGTCAACGTCTACGTAGAGTAACTAGCAGACAAGACATTTGATATCTTCCTGAATTCTTCTGCAATTAATTGCTAGGTACATACATCCCTTTTAAGTCCATGGAGGTGGCATTGTTGCTTGGAAGTGCGCAAATGGTAACATGGATGAATGGCGGGGAGCTCGAACAGAGTTCTGGGAGGAACCTAATGTTTTCTATCTCGTATCCCATTTATGGTCTAGCTTGCTTCTGGGGCCCGGAATATCGTTTGTCCCACCCCGTTTTTCAACGTCCATCCATCCATCCATCTCATCTCATGGGCAATGACCAACATCTCACATTCACCCTGTTTATCACAGCAAATTTATTTATAATAGAGTACATGATTATGCACAAGCTAGTTTTGGATTCCAGCTATCTGCTGTGGTATATCATATTGGATCTTAAAGCCGAGTGGGGGCAAATGGAATGCTCCTTTTAATAAGGGCAAATTACATGGGATTTTCCTTGCCCCATGATGCTCCTAGATGACGCTGAGCTGTGCAGTTCTACCATACCGGCTTTGTCTTAAGAGACAAATTGCTTCGGCTTTAAACCTTTGTTTCCTCAATGCGCTCCTGGCGCCTACATGAATTTCTCCGTGTTGCTGGCTCTAGAATTCTAGAGATGACTTATGATATACGTGATGTTATACGGTCCCGAACTTATAGGAAGTCGGCAGTATGAACCCAGGTAGTTTAGGATTGAATACCAATGGAGCTTTGTTGATGATTCGCATTCTCCCGGTCTTAATCCTATTATGGAAAAGCAGTGTCAAGCACTGACTTCGGGCTGCAAGTGATATCTTCCGCATATAAAACGAACTTGGAGCCACCTCATATCCTGAGCTTGATGCGCCGATTGTAGCCTTAGCGAAAGTAAGGACATATATGCCTTAAAGGTAGTGACGAATATGACTTTGGAGCAAGTTAGGGCGCTTGCTAGCCACGTGAGGAAAGGAAGGCTTTCCCATTGGGGCCAGGATGTGTTGCTTGACTGCTGTTTTACCCTGTGGATTTCCCTCTTGCCCCAGCCTTTTCCCTCCCACAACCTTCTTTTTCACGCGATTGACAACCTCTTGTGCTTGCTGCCTCTCTGTGACTTCGACGAGCATATTCACCAGCTATCCTTGAACCACCCAGAGCTTCTTTTTGTCTTGGTCTTTTTCTCTTTGGTAAACAGGTTTGTTTATGAAACTATCTCCTCATCTGACTGATCAACTCAAATCCCATCTGCAACTGTTTGATCTGATCAATTTTGCCATCTTAGATATGTCATCCCTCAGAGAGCACATTATCCTCCACCCAATTTCACAGCCAATCACCTGTCCTGTACCATCACAGTCAGATTTGGTCGGCGCGCCTGTCACTTATGTGACATCAACGGTGTCAGCTGCCCAGCTTCAATACAGAGTTGAAACAGCTCGTCAGCGGATAGAACAAGCAAGAAAGAGTCTGCAGAAGCCCCCTAAATCCAAAGGGTCTTGCCTCAAGATTTGCGCCAAGTTAAAACAACACCTTGAAAAGCTCTTCTCTCGGCGTGCATTTAATTCCACAAACTGCTCACATTGCAGCAGCTTAAACATTTCGGACGCCTATGGAAGTGAACAAAGCTTAACTTCTGCACTTCGACGAAGGACCTTCGAGGGCATCAACTTGACCCTTCCCAAAGTTCAAGCTCTTACAGGTGACGGCAAGATTCCTCGAAAACCCAGTCCTTCCCAATGGGAATTAAGTGCCGAGATTATAAGGGAGAGAAAGCACCACCGCCGGTACACGCTTGGCTCTAGAGACTATGTGAGCTTCATTAGCACTGGCGGGTTAGATGACAGTCATGACGTGATGGACGAGCTGGGTTACAGCAGCGATGAACTCGATCCTCACAGATCTCACCTTGAAGAACTCCTTTCGGGCCTATCTTCGGAGCCTTCGGAGTCTATAAGAAGGCCATTCTCCATTGAATCAGACCTTCAAGAGAATTGGGTTTCTCACAGGAGTCCAAGTGCCGAACCGCGGCCTAAAAGAATCTCCAGTTTTTTCGAGAGCCTCCGAGCAAGCTCACCCTTGAGTCGAGTAGAGTCAGCCCCTAAGATGCACACTCGCCCTAAGAGCAAGAGAAGGGCTGTTCTCAGTCCTTCTCCATCAGAGGATGGAAGCCCAGCTTCTATGGAACAATGACATACTCGCCATGTCACTTAGGGTATCCACAACATGAAGGATGCGCAGATTTGAGCAAGCTTGATGGATAGGAGCTGTTAGGTTTTCCTTTATTTCTGTGCAGTTCTTGCTGTGCTTTTGGTTCTCGGAAGCGGGTCCTGGTCATACGAGCTAAGAGTGAACATGCTGGTAAGGCTCATCCTTGTGCAGTCAAGCCACAGGCACTAACTACTATTGCTTGTCTTAATTAGGGGTTCTCTTCTGCACTCCCTGCACGCAACAAAAGGCTTCTTGGGAGGGATGGGCATGGGTTTCTTTGAGGACATAAGGAGAATGACTTTAATCTCTTGATATTGAGCTCTCTTTTAAGTAATTTTACCTTTTTCATACCTTATATTCTCAGGCACATTTAGGTCTGCTGTGGGTGCAGTCATATTCTGATTATCAATGTCAACTTCAGAGCGAACAAATCCAGATTCATTAAGGGCAGCAGGCCGCACGGCTACATCGACACAGGCTCAAGATCTACAACAAGACATCAGACACAAAGAAAAAAACCTTTCTATCCTTCTGCTTTCCCTTAACAAGTAGCTACCAGCATCCCCAAGCTATCTAAGAAAACAACAAGAAAGAAAAGAACCATTACATCGTATTGATCGTCCAGGTCATGTAAGTTTTTGTTTGATGAAGAATGATCGAAGATGGGACAATTGCCAGACGCAAGTTGCGGTGAGAATAGCAAGCTGGATCAATGTCCAGCGGACGACACGGGTATTGGTGGCTTCGGATTGATCACGGAAAAGAGCTTCTCGTTCCTGTGCGAACATGGACATTAGAAATGACTACAAGTTGTGTCCGGCCACCCATAGCAAGACCTTCAAACGATACAGGAACAATGGAAGTCAGCTTACCCTCTGAAAGACTTGTTCACGGCGGATATCCTGTAATCGGGCATTGAGATTTTGTACTCGCTGGGCCATATCTTCCATCTTTCCTTTATCCTCACTCTCTAGCTTGCTCGACTCGCCAGTAGCAATGTCAACCGTCAACTGCACAGCTCCGCCAGTCGAGAGCCATCCGCCATTGGAGCCCTCGGGAGTGAAGCAGATTCTATGCTGTCCTGCGTCGGCGGCGGAAAATGTAAATCGGCCCTTGTCACTGCCTCGCTGGGAAACAACACGGTGGTCATTGTCAAAGGTTTCTTCGACCGTGATCGTGATACCGAGATCGGGGTCTGGGCTGTAGTTGCCGGTCTTGTCATTGTAGGATTCGGCTTTGTACGTGCCTGCTCATAGCTTGTGAGTTGGGGTGACGCAAAACGACGTTTGGCGAACGTGCTGGAGAGCCAACGACCGGGATACTGGGCCGTTGCAGAGAGCACTTACCAACGACTAAGGTTCCCTGCGGTAATTCTTCGTAGAAGCACCTGGGTTCTCGGCCAAATAAATAAAAGTAGAGGGCGTGTGAAGGGGTGGCCAGCATGAGAATGGTTGCAAGAGTGAAGAATGTCGACAGCCATGACGGCTGCGACCTTGACAACGCCATTGAGCCGGATATAGATGCGTTCTGCCGGGAGCACAGCAAATAATCAACAGCAGATGCTTCTTGAAGGAATTATCCGCGCGTTTGTTGAGAGAGACAGGATCCAAGCGTGTACGGAGCAGTTCTAAAGGGGATTTTGTGTCTTGTTTGATGGACGGACCACCCTGGCCTGGAGCCGGCCAATCACGTTGCCGCGTCTTGGATTCAACCTTCAAATCTCCTCCGTCACTTTGAGCAGTTCCATCAAGCGGGACAGCTTCAGCATCGACCGTCCATCAATATCGGGCATAGCTCATCAGGATACCGACAATTAACGATAAATACTCTTTTTCCCCGACGCTTAAGTGCTCGAGTAGAGTCCTGGTGCGGGAGTCTCGACCTTTACCGCAACGATGGCGGCGGCCGACATTCGTGATATGCTCGATCTGCCACAAGAGAGCCAACCCAGACCGGCGAAAAAGCAGAAAATCGCTGAGCCCAAACGGCCTGGTAAGCGTGCGGCGGGGCTATACAGTTGATTTTGATGGACTTAAACTAATCATTTCAACAGAAGGTTACAACAGAGAGCTGTATGCTTTACTGGGAGATAAGGCCCCTCCGATCGCGCTCACGGAGAATAAATACAAAGGAAGGAGAAAATGGACAAGCAAGCTTAAAGTGAGGCCATGGTATGCTTCTCTCTCTGCAGGAATTTGGCAGAGAACGATTATGCTCATCTCGTTTGATAAACAGGGAGATCGCACCTTTTACCAACGCCGCCAGATCCGACGACCTCATCCTCCGCCACTGGCAGAGGAAGGCTCCTCCCAAAAACCTTGCCCCTCTCGGAGAACCTGTTGTAACGGACATCAACGACGCCAGCAATCAAACGGAACAACCCGAAACGAAAACAGAAGAGGAGTACACTTTTGCGAAGTATAATGTCAAGCCGCAATTACCGAGGAGATATACGGACGAAGAATATAGCAAGAACTTTCAGAGTGACTTTTGGAGTCGGGAAGAAACAGACTACCTTGTGGATCTCGTTCAGGAATATGACCTAAGATGGGTTCTCATTGCAGATCGGTATGATTTTAAGCCCAAGGTCACTGAATCCGACGGGACATCGACAGCACTGGTGTCGTCGTCTAAGCCAAGAACAATGGAGGAGATGAAGTCGAGGTACTATACGGTTTCCGGCAAAATGCTGGCGATTGAGCATCCTCTGTCCGAAATGTCTCAGTCAGAATTCACCCTTTACGAGACAATGATGAAATTCAATGCCGAGCGCGAAAGACAACGCAAAGAGCTGGCCATTGTGCAATTCGATCGAAACAAGGACGAAGTCCAAGAAGAATCTCTACTCCTTGAAGAACTGAAAAGAATCGTGGCAAATGAGCAAAGTTTCATTGAGGAACGCAAGGAGCTCTATGCCCGTCTCGAAGCACCCATCAGCACCGGCAACACAACCGTGTATCAATCAAGCCACGGCCTAGCACAATTACTACAATCCCTCCTTCAAGCAGACAAAAACAAGAAACGCCGCTCCCTCCTCGGCCCAGAACAAGGCGCCCCCAGCCCAGGAGGCCAGGTCCAAAGCGGTACCCAAAGCACCCGCGAGAGCCGACCGGAAACCCCAGCAGCCACGACATCCCAAGCGGCCACCAAAAGGGGCGGAGCAGCAGCCGCCGCCGCAGCCCAACAGCCCACAATCCGAAGCCTCAGCCCCTCCGAAGAAGCCAAATATGGCGTATCGCACCACGACCGTCTCACCTCCGGCGTCCAATTCCGCAACGACAAAGCCCAAAAGCTCACGCAGGCCAAGTCGAACGTTCAATCGCAGAAGATCTCCGCTGCACTCACGGAGCTGGACATTCCACCGCGGCTGTTCATGCCCACGGAGAAAGTGTGTAGGGAATTTGAGAAGTTGATCCAGTCCGTGAACGTTCTGCTTGATGCGAGAAAGTACGCGGAGAAGATTGAAGCGGAAATTCGCGTGTTGGAGGCTGCCAGAGAGGAGAGAGAAAGGAAGGAACGGGAACAGGACGGCACGCAGGGAGCCGACGGTGGAGAGACCTCGGTTGCGGGACGGGAGAAAGCCACAGGCGATGCGGATGCGGATGATTCTGCGCAGATAAAGGATGAAGGGCAGCAGGAGGAGGTGAAGCCAGTGGATGGCCGAAGTCGCGGTGCTATTTCAAACAAAGCTCCAGCGGGTCTATCACATAAACGCAGCGCCAGCGTCCTCAGCACTGTCAGCGAGAAAAGTACGAAAAAGCAAAGAAGGTGACTTGATTATCTGTTTTCAATTCCTGGATGCAAAAAGGAAAAAAAAAAACACTTCTCGCCTTTGTCGATACAAGCCGTATCTATATACAGGAATGACCTGAATGATAATAATTATTTGATACCTCGCTCCTAAAGAGCTCCATTCCTTCCGACTTTTCTTTTCATCCCATGTCCCACCTCTCAACTAAGATACCCTCTGCGACCTCGGCTCTTGACACATTGAAACTGCGTGAATCTTGATTCTCCCAAGTCTTCACCCTCCCCAGGTATCATCTATTATTTTAAGAAGGCCTTCGCGGGCCGTGGTCTCAGCAATAAGTTGGGCTTTTCCAAACTGAATCGTCGATCCACGCAGGTCCGTACTGTCGGATCGTGTCGGCTTTTCTGTTGTTTCATGGATAGTTCGCGCATAATGTGCGCGAGTCGATGCGCCCGAGCTGACCATACTTGCGCTGTCTTCATTGATTGTTCGCGCGTATTGGGCGCAATTGGATCCTCCTGAGTTGGTCAATACTAACTCGTCGTCAACCGTGGGGCCCTCAACACAATTTTCATATATCTTTGACCAAGCTTCAGCAGAGTCTGGCTCTCCCAGCGTGACCGCGAATTCATCGGGCGACGAGTCAAGAGAACAAGTGTCGGAATGTGTAGCTGTTGATCGGTTGCCATCATGTTCGGGAAAGTTGGCCTCAAAAGCATATGCTGGTGTCATCTGTACGCTTTGCTCTGGAAAAGCTACTTCTTGATTATCTAGGGGTTTGGATGTTGGAGAATGGGAACCGGTGTTGTCGGAAACGGAACGCCTTTTCCAATTTTTGAATATCCCTCTACTTTTGCTATTATGGGGGAAATCTTCGCTGTCGTCGCGACCGTAGTTCTCCAGCGCGTGGAAACTCAGATCTCGGGCTTCGGATAGCATCACGTCAGCCAAGGCAGACTCGCTGCTTGATAAGTGCCTCCTCCTGTTCTTTCCAAAGACGCCAAGGCGTGGAAGCAGCCTGATACTTTTCTTGATGGGACGTTCCGGATCTTTACAGAAAGGCCTCTGAAGCTCAGTCACATAAATGTTTAGTTCGGTTTCTCTTATGCAAGGTTCCTCTTCGCCATCATTCACCGTTTCTACCACTAAAGGAATCGTGGCAGGAGTACACTGATCCGTAGCTTCTCCTTGGATCTCGAGGGCCGGAACTTTGCCGTTTGGAACAAAGTCATAGTTATAACCGAGTCGTTTCCCGCCGGACAGCCAACCTTGGCTAGTTTTCCTGGTTTCCTTCTTTTCCCCATCAGCATCAATTTTGCTGGAATTGTCGAGGAAAACGTCCTCAAGATTCTCGGTGAATCGGCTTTGAACAATATTTGGGGATGATCTTCGCCGAATGGGAGACTTTTTTTGCTTAGTTGATCCGGAGTTACGTACTCTGGAGACGCATAGCTCTGTGGCTTGGTCCGGATTTCTTGCAGTTCGGTTCCCTTTTGACAAATTTGAGGTATTTGCGGAATATTCGGCATTGGATCCTTCAGACAATGCTGTCGGGGCCGGACTTTTGTCAAAAGCCAACTCCCAACATCCTGATTGTTCTTGCGTGTCTTTAGTCAGACAATCCCCATGGTGACTCGATGGCAAGTGCGTATCCCGAGAGTCATGCTCAGAATATACAGACAAGCTCGGTCGTCTTTCAGGCCGTGGGTGGCTAGATTGACTCGTTGCCGCGCTAGCGGATGGCTCGACAAGGCACGATGCTAGAGTTGAGACCATCTATATCAGTTTCCCAAAAGAGTCTCTAGGCGACCCGGGGATGGTTATCACTCACATCTCGGCCCGAAATTGTGCAATGGCCATGACGGTTCCGCAGCTTTGAGAGAAGCACCGTCATCGACTTCAGACGCGAATTTAGATTTTCGGGTTGGCGTAGGATCACTATACGGAAGTGTTTCAGAATCAACCTCAAGCTCCTGCTGGCTATATTGGACTAGGCACATGCCTTCGTCGAGCTCGCTGACGTCGTCCAGAGACGGCAATATTGGCCCGGAGTACCTTGGAGTAGAGTCACTCTCGGAAGAAGCAGCTGTGGATGACAGCCCAATGTCAGGTGAATCGATTGCCGTGCCATCGTATCCCAATTGAAGTGATACCTGCGATGATCCCTGCGTAAGGGCAAGTGCGCCTTGGGGTCGATTTAAGCCGGGGCCAAGCCGGTCAGCAGCTGGCTGTGCAACAATCTGCGGCGTTAGGATATTATGGGCGTCGCTATCATAGCCACTGTCACTGGCGGTTATGCTCGCCAGGCAATCTGTCGAAGCACCCGCTAGCTTGCCCGAGCACCCAGTCTCCGAATTGGATTCCTCTTCAGCCGGTGTATTCAGATTTGTTGAATTTTTCTTCGCAAGCCAAGATTCACGCGAAAACTTGCCACGGAGTTTGACCGAAAAGCGCGACAAGCTAATTCTGCTTCTCTTTCTATGCTTTTCATGCGTCAAGATGCCGGACATTGAAGTTGATGTTTCTGAAGGGGGAGAGATGGTGTTTGGCTGGCCAAAGATAATTTCAAGGGCACGTTCATCCAAGTCCCGGTCGTCTGAAACCTCAGAGGGAGGCGGGTCGAAAGGAGAATCGCTGGTATCGCGCTGCTCTTGTGCATCCTCAGTTGCGCGCGCATCCCTGTGGAATCGGGGACAAGGAAGGAGAACCATTTTCCGAGACGGAGTGAAATGAGTGGATTTACAAAGACTCTCAAGGGGTACAATTGAAATGATGAGAGTACCGGTAGAGATGTCATTGCAGATGCAGTGCGCTCAAGAGAACCGGCCGTCGATGAAGCCATGGACTTGGCCGGTCCCGCAAAGGAAGGCATGTTTGTTGACATGAACTGCACGGATGAGGAATGCACTGAGGTCGGCAGGAACGACGAGCGGACTGGGTGCACAGCAAGCATATTGTGCACTGCATGTGTATCAGTATATCATACATACATAAGCCATCAAGAGGAGAGTTGGTTTGAAAGATAGGGTATCACATGGGAAATGACAGCTTCTGATAGTCTGTGATGAACAGAAGGGCTGACAACAACCTACACAACCAGGCTATGGATAGTGAACAAAGCCACAGAGTGCCCCAGACTGACTACAAACTGACTACAAACTGACTACAAACTGGTGAATGTGCCAGTTGGTGATGGAGTGCATTTCCGTGCGTGTTGGCCGTCACAAATTGCGTGATTTTCCTGCAGTACCCCCGCTGGCCAATCGCAGCTGGGGTCTCGGGTCGGAGTTACTGTGTGGCTGACTAAGGCGCTGTAACATGGCTGAAATGCTCCGATACGGCGATACACAGCACCAAGAGGCCACTCTGGGTCCGAGTCCCACCCCACCACACCAACAGCTTGCTTGCTTGCTGCTCTGCCCCGCCGTCAGATTGCGATTTCGCCCACTCCCCAGAAAATATTCCTTCGCCTTTTTCTTCCTCCCCCTCCCCCTCTTTCTTTCTTCTTCTTCTTCTTCTTCTCTTCTTCTTCTCATCATCCTCACTCACTATCCTCTTCCTTATCCCTTTCTCTCATCAATTGCCAGTATCCTTCTCACTCAAATCACTCGTTCTCTTCAGTGATTCCTCCTTACCTCTCTGCCCCTCATTCCTCTTCCCTTGAACAGCGAGTAAACACTCAAAATGGTTCAATCGTAAGTTATCCTGCTGGTTCAATCGCTTGCTGGCTTTCTTCTTGCAGCCTCCACTAACTCAATTAGCTCCGTGCTCGGTTTCCCCCGTATGGGACGTCTCCGTGATCTCAAAAAGGCTACTGAAGCATACTGGGGCGGCAAGATCTCCCGCGATGATCTGCTGAAAGAGGGCAAGCGTTTGAGACTCGAGCACTGGAACATCCAGAAGACTGCCGGTGTTGATTTCATTCCAAGCAATGACTTTGCTTTCTATGATCAAGTTCTCGACCACATTCAGCTCTTCGGTGTATGACTGATCCAGTTCTCTCCCTGCTCCGCATATAACCATTTGCTGATGTGTTTCGGTCAATTAGGCTATCCCTGAGAGATACTCCAAGTATGGACTCAACTCGCTCGATGAATACTTTGCCATGGGACGTGGTTTACAGAGACCCGCCAAGGACGGTGAGCCTGCTGTCGATGTTCCCAGTCTGGTACGTCCACCCGCTTTCCCTGCTATTCCATTTTACTAACACTTTTCTAGGAAATGGTGAAATGGTTTGATTCCAACTACCATTACGTCAAGCCAACTCTCCAGGATAACCAAGAATTCAAGCTTGCTTCCAACCCTAAGCCTGTCGTTGAATTCAAAGAAGCAAAGGAAGCTGGTATCAACACTCGCCCTGTCCTCCTGGGTCCCGTTTCATTCCTTGTTCTCGCAAAGGCGGACCGTGGCCAGTCTGTTGAACCTATTTCTCTGCTCGAGAAGCTCTTGCCCCTCTATGAGCAAGTTTTGATCCAGCTCAAGGAAGCCGGTGCTGAGACGGTCCAGATTGACGAGCCAGTGCTTGTTTTTGATCTCGCTGACAAGGCCAAGGCTGCTTTCAAGCCTGCCTATGAAAAACTCGGTGGTCTTGGTGACAAGGCTCCTCGTCTCGTCTTCACTACCTACTTTGGAGACATTGTTCACAACGTTGACGTCCTTGCCCACATTCAAAACCTCCATGCCGTTCACGTCGACCTCGTTCGCAACCCTGAACAGCTCGAGACCGTCATTGGAGCTCTCGGACCTAAGCAGACTTTATCCGCCGGTGTTGTCGATGGCCGTAACATCTGGAAAACCAATTTCAAGAGAGCAATCGAACTCGTCGAGTTGGCTATTCAGAAATTAGGCAAGGACCGAGTCATTGTTGCTTCTTCCAGCTCCCTCCTTCACACCCCTCACACTCTTGAAAACGAGAAGAACCTTGACCCTGAAGTCCGTGACTGGTTCAGTTTCGCTGTCGAGAAAGCCACTGAATTGGTTATCATCGCCAAGGCTGTCACCGAGGGCCCTGCCGCAGTTAGGGAACAACTCGAGGCCAACGCCAAATCCATTCAAGCTCGCGCTTCATCTAAACGTACCAATGACCCCAAGGTCAAAGAAAGACAAGCTGCGGTAACCGAAGAGATGCACAACCGCCTGTCTCAATTCCCTGAGCGCATCAGCCAACAACAAAAACTTCTTAATCTCCCGATGTTCCCTACTACCACCATTGGCTCCTTCCCTCAAACTTCCGAAATCCGTGTTCAGAGAAACAAATTCACCAAGGGTGAAATCACCACACAAGATTACGAGCAATTCATTGAAAAAGAAATTCAAGATGTCATCAAGATTCAAGAGGAATTGGACCTTGACGTTTTCGTGCATGGTGAACCCGAGCGCAACGACATGGTTCAATACTTCGGCGAGAGATTGACAGGTTATGTTTTCACTACCCACGCTTGGGTTCAGAGTTATGGTTCTCGCTGTGTCCGACCTCCCATCGTCGTCGGTGACATCTCCCGCCCTGCACCGATGACCGTCAAGGAATCCAAGTACGCTGCTTCGATCTCCAAGAAGCCAATGAAAGGCATGCTCACTGGCCCAATTACCTGCTTGCGTTGGTCTTTCCCCCGTGACGATGTTCACCAGTCTGTCCAGGCTCAACAGCTTGCTCTCGCTCTTCGCGACGAAGTCGTCGACCTTGAAGCAGCTGGCATCTATGTCATCCAAGTTGACGAGCCTGCCCTCCGCGAGGGTCTCCCACTCAGATCCGGCAAGGCGCGTGATGATTATCTTAAATGGGCTGTCAAGGCCTTCCGTCTCGCCACCTCTGGCGTCCAGGATAGCACCCAGATCCATTCTCACTTCTGCTATTCCGAATTCCAAGACTTCTTCCATGCCATTGCTGCCCTTGATGCTGATGTCCTCAGTATTGAAAACAGCAAGAGTGATGCTAAATTGCTCAAGGTCTTCGTCGATGAGAAGTATCCCCGCCATATTGGCCCTGGTGTCTACGATATCCACTCTCCTCGTGTCCCTAGCGAGCAGGAAATTAAGGATCGCATTGAGGAGATGCTTCAGTATCTCCGCCCAGATCAACTCTGGATCGATCCTGACTGTGGTCTCAAGACCAGACAGTGGAAAGAGACCAAGGCTGCTCTCACAAACATGGTGAATGCTGCCAAATACTTCCGCCAGAAGTACTCTAAATAGTCGGTTTCTTTCACTCTATGATTCTCCGCTAAGCTAGCGGTCTTTTTATGACAATTGAGATGACTTGATTTTAACATCATGATGGTCAAAAATGAAAAGGGGAATGTTTCAACATGCATGCATAGCTGGTTAGGCTGGATTTCATTGCGGCAGGTGGCAAGGTAAAAGCAAAAAGAATACCCACGATCTCAACATCGGCGTTGGTGAAATTGGTGATTTATAGCAGCATCAGGTCTTCTTTTACTTTTATTTTCTCATGCCTTTCGGTTCCGCAGTCTTGTATTTTTTTTCATGGGCTCTCTCTGGGTTCTCAAAATAATGTGGTGATGCAGTCTGTTTCTGCTCATAATTAATGATTCTATGGCTAGCCAAGGAGCTGAAATAAAAGTCATTAAATGTTTCCTGGCCTTGATTATCTTAAGACACAACCGAAACTTTTACATGATCTCAACTTTAAAAGAATACAAAATGTAGATTGTAAATCACCCGGGACTCCGTGGAAGACTTCTCATCCTTACAACCACCTAAAGTAGGGAACAGATCCTCCTCTCCCAGCAACTGCCTTTTCTCCAAAGCGCTGGGCGTACCACTTCCTTCCCCATGCCGCCCTTGCTCCTGTAGTCAAGACAGTGTTCACCAGAAAGATAACCGCCGGAAATGGGAATGGCAGCCCCCACTTCTGCAAGGATAGCTTTGCCAGCGGCGCATAATAAGGTGCCAGTGGGATGTACGGCGTCTTGCTCGCTGCAGGCAGTGAACGAGATACCGGCGGCGAAACCACGGCAAACGCAATGAGCAGGAAACCAAGCCATTCGAGCCATTCCAGGACGTAGTGTGGGAAGAGAATGGAGCGAAACACTCCGGTGGGTGGTGGGATGATGTAGACTTTGTCGTAGATGGACTTTTGGAGTTTGGGGCTTGATTTGTGAGATGAGTGCTGCTGCTGCTGCTGGCGACGAAGGGCTTCCTCTTTTCGGAGGCGGAAGAGGGTGGTTTCGGAGTGGATGTTGCCGTACATGCCTATGATGAAGAGGGCGATACCGATGTAGGGGACGTAGGGGAGCCAGGGGTGGTTTGTGGTGCTGGTGGTGGCTGTGGCTGTGATTTGCTCGCCGGACGCGCTGACGGGTAGACCGTATCCTAGAAGCCAGCCGGCGAGACAGCTTGAGTTGAAGTAGTTGTATGCTGTAGCCATCAAGATGATGATCAGGTGAATGGGTGACATGCTGGGCGCCAGAAACAAGGGCGTTATGAATGCGCGGTTGATGTAGTGAAGGATGTAGAGTGCCACGAGGAGTTTATTCCAAGCAGGCATTGTAGAGAGGAAATTCGGGACGGATTGGAAGTGTTTATAGAGGATGTAGGACATGTTTATAACGCCGATGCTCTCTTGAAAGCACCACGCGTAGCGGCCGGGGAAATTTAGAAGAGAGGTTGGGAGGGAGGTTTTGCCCTGAGGGTGGAAGGGGAGGAGCCATTGGGCTATTGTTATCTAGGAGAATGGTCAGCATCTGTTATCCTATGCGCTTCTGGTGCCTTTCGGTGCTGGACTGGGAGGAAAGCGGGCTTACCAAGGGGAAGTACTGAAATATGGAGAGAAGGACGGAGTATGCCTTTGGAGTGGGTGGGAAGAATTCAGCGAGTGGAGGCAAGGAGTATAACCAACTGGAAATAGAATCCATGATTATTCGCATCACCAGCTCAGTCGAGAGTGTTTAAGTCAGAAGAGCACTATTCAGACCGTTGTTGATGGGAAACTTGAAGTTTGGCCTGGAGGGCAGCAGGGGTGGAGAGAGAAGGAATAGCTACAGACTTCGGTCAGCATCCAAAATCTCCAAATTGTCGTCCCACAGGTCAGACATGAGATGTCCAGATACGTTGTTCTAATATAAAAATACCAAAGTCCATGGGCCCAATTGAGCGCAGGTGGTCTCGATGACAATACTGCCAGAAGCCAGGGTCACCACCTAGTGTTGTGATAAACGACGGGCATAATTCCTTTTTATGGACTTCACTTGTGCTTTCAGGGGTCGAAAACACACGACTGTCCATCAAAGACAACCGACAAAAGTCCAGCAAGATGCCTCCAACGCTTCTGCTCGATCGCGGCCGTAAAATCACATACGAGTCGGCCGTGAAAAAAGAAGAGAATATTCTCAACCAGCTGGCGTACGTCTCGGCAGTCAACAGCCTCTACAAGAAGCTATGGAGCGAGAGACAAACGATTGCAGAGCTGACCCGACTTCATCTGGGCCTTGACAAAAAGGCCACTTGCAATGTCCTCCATCCATACACATGGATCCGCGGCAGCTTTAATGTCTGCATTCTGCTTGAAGTGAAAGAAGGTCCCAAGTGCAAGCAAATTATCTTTCGCTGTCCACTGCCTCACAAGCTCGCAGAGGCCAGATATCCGGGTGCAGTTGACGAGAAACTTGGCTGTGAAGTGGGTGCGTATGTGTGGATGCAGGAGAACTGTTCAGACATCCGCATCCCTCATCTCTATGGCTTCGGTTTCTCAGATCAGCGCCGTGTGAGTACATAATCCTGACTCTCTGTCTTTCTGCGCCATCCAAGCAGCATCACTAATCATTGGCATGGCTCCCAGTTCACCCACCAAAAGCACCGGCCTTTCTATGCTCGTCTTGCGCACATATTCCGACGGTATGCGCATCGCTTTTTACGACAGCCCAATACACTATCACAGTATCTCTCACACCCAACCAACCACAATCTTACCACAGCATACATAGTCCTCGAGTTCGTGGGCCCTGAGACAGGCAAGAGGTTGTCACATACATGGGAACAGCACCGAGGGGACCAAGGCCGTAGAAAGAAGTTTTTCCACGGCATTGCTCGCGTGCTTGTGTCTCTGGCGCGTATTCCCCAACCTAGAATTGGCTCATTCAAATTCCACAATAATGGCACTGTCTCGCTAACAAACCGGCCTCTCCTCTGTGATATGATGATATTCGAGAATGATGGCGCACCCCAAACGATTCATAGGGACGATACATATACCTGTACCGAGGCGTTTGCATCAGATCTACTTACTTTTCATGATAATCACTTTCTGAGTGACCCGAACGCGGTGGGTAGTGATGGTGACTGTCGGGGCAACATGGGTCTTAAAACGCTGCTACGAGCTGTTTCGCACCATTTTATCAAGCGAGAGTATCGCAACGGTCCATTCTTGCTCCAGCTTACAGATTTTCATGCAAGTAACGTCCTGGTTGACGAGGAATGGAATCTTACCTGTCTTCTTGATTTGGAGTGGATATGCGCACTGCCTGCGGAAATGTTACAGGCGCCATACTGGCTTACAGGATGTGCAATAGATGAGATCGACGATGATCACATCAACGAGTACAACAAAGTGCGCCAGGAGTTTGTTGACATTGTGGAAGAGGAAGAGCGGAAAATGACAATCCAGCATGATATTTCACCTGCAAAGATGATGCAGCAAATGTGGGATTCACAGGGCGTTTGGTTTTGGTATAGTCTCAGATTCATGACTGCCTCATTTTATTTGGTTATGGACCATATATCCCCCAAGTTCTCAGTTCGCTGGGCTCCGAGTTATGAGCGCACTTTCGCGTTGTTCTGGAATGAGGATTCTGAGCGTGTTGTTGAGCAAAAGCTGGCCGACCATAAAAAATACGACGAAGAGCTCAAACGCCTCTTCGGACAAGCGGCTGTAAATGAGTGATTGTCAACAGATGTTGCTTTTTACTCAGGCTTAACCAAAAATGCGCAGTCACTGTGCCCTTGTAATGCCATTGCTTGTTGTTTTTTTGCCATTTTGCCTCGCGGTTTCTTGCTTCCTCGATTTTACTTACTGCTTTTTATGTTGCCAGACAGGCGGTTGTCCATGCCAACCAGCTCAAGTTCAATGGCAACTCGAGCTTATTTACCTGTTGATATACCCTTCAGCGTTTCTATCTAGCGGTGAAAGTTGTGGCCTTCCGCTAGGAGTTCAAGCAAGTTTTCCAGTAAGGTCGTGGAACATGGAAGGAGAGCTTCCAAGTGATGACGACTACAATGACCGCCTTGAGCATGCTCATTACTGTCATGGACAGTATTTCGCTGTTTATGCATGTTGTGGATGAGCTGATCAACCAGCAGTTATTCTCAAGAAGGCTCGGTAACTGAAGGACTTCGAAAAAACAGCGGACCTCAATAGTCTCAGCAAGAACTGAATGAGGTAAACAACCTACCATCAAGTTGATTACTATACCTGGGCCAATGTCCATGTTACCCAGAGCTTTGGCCATTGCCTTCTTGCAGTTCAATAACATGACTTTTCTGTGGTCTAAAAACTGGGATCATGCTTTCTTGAGCCATATTGTCCACTACAAGCAACAATCCAGCACTCGAATATCAACTTGTGCCTGGACTATGATTTGAACTATGGCCTCATAGCACAACCCAGCTGTTATCAAATTGATGTTGCAGCTGTTGATCTGCTTTGTGAACGTATCAGTTGATAATATTCGGAGTCTCCTATTCGTCTAAGATGTCCTATCCACTGTCACGAAAGTACATGAATTCTAAACCACGGAACAAGGTCATATACCATATTGATTTATTATCCTGGAGTCATGTCCATGCTATCCTGGTTGTCTGCTACTTCTTTCAATCCTGCCAATTTTGCTGCCTTTCGCTCCGTTTTGAAAGTTTCAATCTTTGCTTTCAACTCCGTATCTGCCGCACATTATACTTATTAGCCAAGAGGCCTTGCCATTGCAATGCTTGTTACTAGCGACTCACCAGGAAAAACGTCCTCGATTTTGAGAGGAGCTCGATTGAAAGGGTCGTTAGGATCACTTAGAAGGTGTGACCGGATTGTCGAGCGGTCGATGGTCATTTTGGAACTAGGAAGCTTCACAGGGTCTTCCATAAGCGTATACATCAATGGATCTAAAAATATGAACTCGTCAGTGCTAATTTCGAATATAAAACCAGGTGATATGGAAACAGACCAAGGAACTCGTCAGGGATTTCTCCTAGGTCTTCTTCAGCTTGGTCATCTGCCACCTTCGCCTCCTTGACCCTGGCCTTCAATTTCTCCCACTTGACCAGCTCATCCTGGGGTTTCAGGCCCCATTTCTTGAGAATCTCGGCAGCCTTGTCGAAATTCCCAGGTTTATACGACCGCCCATCCCGTGCCACAGCGAGAATGAAGTTATCTTTGCCCATAAGGTTCAGATAAACATCAACGATTTCACTTAATAGGACTCTGGGATTGAAGTGATAAGATGCCAGATTATCCACGCGCAGATTGGCACTCTTTGGGCCGACCATCGCATCCAGGTTGTAATTCAACATGTCAGCCAGCCTCTGCACAATCTCAGGCATCGTAAACGAATCAGCCAAAGCTTCCGTGAACAATTTCAACATTGTTACTGTTTCATTGGTCAACTGCATATAGCCCTTGGCTCTGCCCTGGGCGGCCGCCAGTTGCTCTTCCTTTTGTTGGTGAGTGTTCTCGTCCATTGATTCTCGGCTCTGCCTCAGTTCAACTTGCAAGTCGTGAATGGCCAAAAAGGCCGTAAATGACTCATCCAGCACAAACGTAACATCGTTCAAAAGCAGATTCACGAACCGAACGAAGAAGTCCGAGTTCTTCTGTGCCTCGTTGGACAGTTGATCCCGATATACTGTGTTCGGCCAAATACACTTGATGATTTGGAATATTTCCAATCGGATATTAAACTTATCGAAGAACTGTGTATGGGTACCTGTAAACTCGGCCTCTATATAAAAGTTTAGGAGGGCGTGAAGAAGATGTTTATTGGCAAAGGGCATGGAGTTTAGAAGATCAACTAGGACGCCTCGGGCCCCGTTCGGTCGGCGCCATGTCCCACAAAATAAGATCGTGATCAAGCCCGCTTTGAGATACGGGTTCTTGATGTATTCCGAGCTTTGCAGAAAGATGATACAGAGCATAATCAACTCATCACCCTGGGTCGAAGTGACGATTTGGGGCATATTCCAGATGATAAATTTAAAATTGCTCACAACGTCGTCCAAGAAATATTCTGGGAGACATTTGAAGGCTTCAGGTTGGGTGGCAGGAAGCGGTAACTCAAGTGGCTCCTTGGGAAAGTTGCGGCCAGAAACGACCCTCAGCATCCAAACAATGACATACCTCATAAATTGCATCGATCGGGCCTGCCAGAGCTCATCAAGCAAAATGCCTTGGAGGCTGTATTTGAGCGCTAGGCCAAGGTCCAGTCTATCCTTGTATTTCTTCAAGGCCTGCTCAAACATTCTGGCCTGTGCAGGATTTGCAGGCCATTTATCCCTTTCGCGCTCAAACTTATCAATCTGAGTTTGCATATGGCGTAAGTCTTTCTCAAGCTGCTCCATCAACGTAGTCAAAGACTCGCTTCCGTAATGATGAGCAGCAACTGTCAAGAAAAAAATCTCGCTAATAAAATTCGATTCGCCGTCCACAGTGTGGGCGTAGAATTCGTCCGACGCCTTTTGGTCGGCATTTATTTTAGTTTCATCTTTAATTTGAACCCGTGGGTTTCTTTTCAGGTAGTTCAAGTCAATTTTATCAATCTGAACAGGTTAGCTTAAGTATGAACAGTTAGAAAGCACCATACCTTAGTAAATGCTGCATCCATGAAAGGTTCGCACAACTGATCAAGACAAGTTGTGACATTGAACATGAACCCATCAGATGAAACTTCGTTTGGGCTCACTTGCAAGGCTCTTCGTTTATGATTGATGTTAACAGATGCTGCAAACCAATCCAAAACACGGACTCTTGCATCTTTGGAGGCCCTGACAAGATGGTTGACAATGTCAAGAAGATCCGAGCTATGCAATTGTTGAGTCATTCGCATTGCTCTCTGTGCACTTATGATGGAAGCTTGGTCTCTTGTTTTTGGGCTCGAGAAATATGTCATTGTTATCCTTTTATCCAACGGGGACAGTCTGAACCACGGCCCTAAAAGAGTCGCAACTTCAAACCTATCCGGGCCTATGTTCACATTAAACACAGGTGATTCAGTGATAGCAATCGCTAGACTGGGGAATCTAACGAGGGTGCGAAATGACTATCAAAGGTTAACCTCCTAGGGTATTTAGCAAGCGGAGATTGCAAACATACCATAACGTATGATTTATAGTCGTCGTTCAACGACATTGATGCGATATCGCGACTCATCTCTTCGACAGCGCTGACAAAGGCGGGTATGATCGTGTCATCCTCTTCGGCACGCTGTACAGCCTCTGACAGAAAATCATGGCATATGCCCAAGTCGCAATCCGGTTCCTGGAGGAGGTGAGGCTTGAGGGGCGATGACGACGGGGTATCCAGTCTGGAAAACTCGTCAATATCAGTTTCCACATAGTATTAGGCCCCAATCCAGCATTCCCTTACCCAAACATCTCTGGCATTGTAGCAGCAAATATGCAGTAGCTCAAGCACAACCTCCGGGCCTCCTTGATCACTTCGTATTTTGAATCATCGGGCTTCGTCCGTTTGAAACCTTTATATAGCCTCGATACCCTTTTCCAGCACGGGAGTAAGTATTCCAGCGGTTTCCGTCTCTCCACATTCGATCCCGCCTCGAGTAGCGCTTGATCCAAAATCCCGATACTTATTTGCAATGGCTGCCCTTGCTCCTCCAAGTCCCCGTGTACACCTGGGAGGTACAGGAGTTCCTGGCCGTGAATGTCCTGTGGTTGGTCTTCGTTCAATGTGATTTTAAAGACGGCGCTCAGTGTACGATGCTCAAAAGCTTCCAGTGTCTCTTCCGGTTTCTGTTGGGTCGTGTTCTTACTGATTCGAATCCGCGAAGCTCCATCGCCCGATGGACTCATAGCTCCTTGTGGTGAGTGCGATATATTTATCTGCGGTCCGCCAGCTTGTGGCACGGAAGGCTTCGGTGGTTCAGGCGGGGCAGGTCGAGGACTATCTCGAGCTTGCGATGCTGAGTCTTCTTGCGGCGTCGACGATGGTGAAGATGATCTTTGAGCATCAAGCTTTGCAAGACGCTTGCTCCGGGCCTAGGAAGTGTTCATGTTAGCTTAGAATCACGGAGGTTATAGAGCGAAACACTCGGCATTGTCGTCATTGTTGCCTTGTAAAAGGGAAGTTCAGCACCTTTTCGATGTCAACAGCGTCGTCCATTTTGTCGGCTGGACTACATCAGTGGGCTGGTCAACGATGTGATTACGAGCTCCGACCGAGTAGCAGTCGTCAGGAGTTGACTAGAAAGAGTCGGCGCTGTTTCTGAATGGAAAATGGATGGTGATTCACCATTGCACAAGGTTGATTAACTAAGCCTTCCAAGAGTCCCTCCCGATACAACACGGCGATTTTCTATCCACAGCCAACGCCATCGGTTCTATTCGAAAAGAAAGATTGCTAAGCCTTGCTATCCTCCAAAAAGAAAACGAGACACAAAAGATGGAGCTGGATGTTCGCGCCATCAGCAATCCAAACGAAAAGCTGAAAGCCTGGTTAGATCGAGAGCAAGCAGCAAAAATTATCATATACACGAAATTCGACCTTGTTCCCCCTTTGAAAGACCAGTGGCGTATTAATATGCCAAAATAAAAATCCCATACAACGCCCATAACCTCACATAAATGTAAATGTCTAACAATACGAAGATGGGTAATCGAAATGAAAACAACAGGGGTTATAATAGCGTTCTATCGCTGAATGTGATTAGACGTTCAGGGACTGCAGCTTCTTACAACTTCGTAGCTCCAACTGACGGGCCTGTTTCATCTTCTCCACGTCCGGGAAGAACCAGCCCTGAGCGTCCTGCATCAACCGATCCCTTGTCCGAACTTCAGTCTCGCAGTCATATCGTAGATTCGACACGTAATCCACTTCCACTTTTTGGTCAAGCTGGCGGAGTTTGCGCGAACTGAAGTCTTCGACTTCTGTGGGATTAAGGAAGTAATTCAATTTCAGTTTTGGAGTCGTCCTGTGCAGAGTATGTGGTGGTAGGGCGGAATCGAATCGGAAAGAAGGGCCGGAAGGAGTCGAGCTGGAGAATAACGAGGAGAGAAGCGGCAAGAGGAACAGAAGCAGGAGAGGTAAAAATTGTGACAAAGCTGAGAGTCCGCTGGCGGGTGGTGCTTCGGATTGCTGATTCGCTTCCCGCGGCCTTCTCCGCGCTCGAGGGCCTCCGAACTGGTGAACACGGATTCCCGGTCCGCCTCCCACGTTGAACACGAACGATGGACCGGCGTCGAAGATACCTCCACCTGACCACTTCATTAGCGAAAGCCAGATGAAAGGGACAAAATATCCGAGTACTTACCACCAAATGGCCCAAAACCGCCCCCGAAGCCACCTCCTCCAAAGAATCGGTTAAACAGCTCCTCGGGCGAAATCTCATCGTCGTACATATGCGTTCGCCCCTGAGGGAAACCACCAAACCCACCGAATGGGGACGAAGTTGGTCCTGAACCGCCCCCTGAGAATCTATTTTCTGGATCGCCGCCAAACTTGTCATATTTCGACTTCTTATCCGAATCTGAAAGTATTTGGAAAGCACGAGATACCACTAGAGAGATGCACATTAGTATTCTTTTCTGCTGGAAGACGCCCGTTTCCAAGAAACCCAAGAATCTAGGAAACTGGAAAGAGGCATACTTTTGAACGCTTCATCTGCACCGTCGTAGCCATTTTTGTCCGGATGCGTTAGCAGACTAAGCTTCCGATATGCTTTTTTGATCTCCGACTCCGTTGCTGTCCTCTCTACGGCGAGAATTTCGTAGAAGGCCGTGGCCGAACATTTCCGCACTCGAATTACCGCAGCCTTTTGTTCAGGCGTGTATTTGCGGTCCTGATTGCCCTGGTTATGGTCTCTGGATCGAGCTGATGCGCCACCTTTTGCGTCCGCGCCGGATGCTGACGCTGATGACATTCTCTGCCGGACCGATTACGGGGAATAAGTGAGATGCGGAATCGCAGCGGCGGGGGAGACGAAGTGATGAAAGCAGCAACTCGGGTGCTTCCTGTAGAACTAAAAGATCCGGTCAGGCCGGAGGCGCCCCTTCTTCGCGTTAGAGAGTCAGTGAAGAGACAGAACGAGAATGAGGGGCGATGCAGTATATCGTGTTTCGTTGACCTTGAAGATTGGCCTCTTGGGGTTCTGTAACGAATAGAAAACGCCCATACCACTCAATCACGTGATGGCCTGCTATTGAAGAGACATTTGCACGTTCAATGGGTTATTTTGACTGAAACTGAGTATTTCTGATTCATCCAGACCATTCAAGGCTACAGAAGAGCCTGCAATCCGGGAATCTTCAAGAGTGGCAGCATGAAGCGGATTCGAACGCTGAGCTCCCGTCTGACAGCTCGCCTGATTGGGCGGTGGTGACATCGTTGCATAGTTCCGGGATGGCCTTGGTTTGCGATCTCGAAGCTTGGACACGCCGATGCACCGCACTTCAAGGACGCAATGCACAGGTTCGGCTCACTTAGATCTTGTTGATCCTGTGGACTTTTGATTCTGGGCCATTACCTGTATGCACAGCACCTCTGGTTCACAATTTCTTGACTGTCCACTTTGAGAGACAAAAACAAAAGAATTCATCACAAAACCCCCGAGCAGCGCAACAGATTATCCTCCCGGCATCTCTTTGGCCAAACATGCCAAACCCAAGCTCAACTGGAACAGCTAGCCCAGAAGTGCAGCAGGCTAAGAAATCATTAATACAATATGCCCGCGCATGGGGAGGTAATGCTGATAGCTTTTTCCCTTCATCTTTCCACACTATTTTAGCCGCCATCAGTCTCTGACAATCACCCAATTTCAATCATAGAATCCTCTTTCCCACCTACTCTGCTGGCAACATTCGTGACAGCACTTCACATGCGCCCTTTCCAACCTCTTCCCATGGTTTTTCCGCCCGCTCTTTTGTTCACTAGCTACATCAATCTGCTCGGCTACAAAGAAGATTCTGCAGGCATCAGTGCAGCTTGGTCAGGGCTATATCTTCTCCTCGCAGGGCGCAGAAAGCAGGGATTCAGGAATAAATTGACATTGAGAGGCGCAGTGAGAGGAGCGGCGATGGGAGTCGGCTTGATAAACTTGGTCAGTGGGGGAATGGTGTATATGTCTGGAAAACGGAAGGAGGACGATGGAAACGGACTTTGAGCAAGATGACCTGGTTGTCGTTTGGTTTAATATTTGATCTGTTTGCGCATGGCGTTTTAAGGATCGACCCGGGCTATGATGTATGTATGTACAACACGAAAAGGCATTGCATACCGGAGCATGAGGCATTCATGGTGTATACTCACATTTATACACTTTCATGTACTGTATTCTACAGTGTTGACCACTTTTCTCTTTAAGGAGTTCCTCATCATCGGCCTTGATACCTCTTATCCGTCTCTATACAATTCTCCCACTAATGCCCAATCCATTACCCTGTCCGTGACCAGATTAGCCAGTGCTTCCGCATTCCCATTTCGCGCCTCTTGCCTCGCCTTGGTCGAACTGACAGCTTCCTCTCCCTCGCTTCTCCCCTCCACAATCTCAATCCTCTCCGCCCACTCCTTTCTTCCACCGATCCTATCCATCGTCCCATCCGCCATATCAAGCAGAAACCTCCTCTGCTCGTCGCCGTCTCCCCACCCATCATCGGGCCTCAACGTCACCCGTAACCGATTCTTCTCCAGAAACGGAGCCAGCGGTCTCAAACTGTGTTCTGGCGGGTAGTATTTCGGATCAAAAATTCGAACCAGAGTGTCATAACCCGTGAGATGGACCTGCTCTATACCTGCCGGGTACGTCCCAGAAGAAGATATCGCAACGGCCTTGTCGATGAAGTAGGGCAGCTTGATGACGCCAATGTCTATTGGCGGAATTGTGCCGGACATATAGTCGTTATCCTTATCGTCACCGGTGGAAGCAGAGCCGGTGGAGGAGGCATCAGAGACGATTGCGTCCTGTAAATCCCTGGCAAACATGCTCATCATGACCAGCCGGTCTTCGAAAGGGGCCGGTTTCGATGGTTTATCGGCATTCTGGGTGGCCAGGAGCAGGAGTAAGCGGGCCGTTGATCGATCGTTGCTGTGGTGGGTGAGGAGGGCGGATTTTGCGATGCGTAGATGTGCGCGGGTAGGTGGATTGAACGAGGAGTCAAGCACGTAGAGAGTGTCTGGCTTGGGAGGAGCGGTACGTGGAGAAGCAATTGTATCGAGGACTTCAAAGGATTTGGGAGAGGCGGTGAATTGATGGAGTGCTGATTGATATCGTTGGCGGAGAGTCTGGAGGGTCCTACCTGATGCGGTGGGTTTGGACATCATTGCGGGGAATATTGCCAGAGAGCAGGAATACACTGCGGTCAGCTTTTGCGGCCTGTGGAGAGACTATGCCGCGTGTAACGGGATATTTGGAATCTTCAAAGTCATTTCACGCCGAGAAGCTCAAACTTGATATTCAAACAATACTATAGAATTTGTAGGTAGAAGTTCGTTGTCGGCTTGAGGCGTGACAACGAACAATTTCTCCATTATCAACTACCGTATATATTCAAACTATTATATGAGAATTCGTTCTCCAACCAATTGAACCGGCTCACTTCCACACGGATCTTGTCTGCATCCTCAGGTTGATTCACAGCTTCTCATTCTCGGGTACTTGCAGCTGTCGCGCCTAACATGAGGCACAATGTCGTGCGACATTCCAGAATAACAACTCCAACAGATATTTGAGAGATCTGCCCTTCTGATACGGTTTTTTATATCATGCCGGAGGTCTACACCTGTCAGTCAGTGTCTGGCTCTTGTCCTGCAATCGAAATGCGAACTCCGGTGGGAAACGGGCAGGTTTATAAAGGGTGAATTCGCCAAAGAGTATGTAACCCACCCTGAAAAGAGGTGACGCGTCAGGAGGTCGCAGATGTCGGTTCGAGGAGCAGAACGGATCGGCAGTCCCTGACTCTTGTATGACAGATGCCGACCGAAGTGGAGAAGAAGCCAAACGCAGAGGGTGTTCCGAGGCTTCGAAACGTATGTCTATGACGTGGAATCTCTGCGTTTCACCGTCGCTATAGAGTGAGTGACAACACTCGTTTCTCAGATTCCATCGTTATAGGGTGTCTGTCCTTTCCCGGATGCGGTAGGCGGGGGATGTCGAAAAGCCGCCGGCGAGGATGTGATATACGGAGTATAGTACGGAGTAAACCAGGGACTGATTCGCGATCGAAGATTTTGTCATCATAACAGCTCCAAACACGAATTCCGCGCATAAAGTTCACATAGAGAAGCAAGAAGAGCTTCAGCATCTAGTTACATACCATACCGCTAGCACGGATGCTTGAGCAAGATCTTTCTGCTGATGGCGCACCCTTTGCAAAGAGATTAGCAAGCACTCGCGGTTGCAAGTGCCTGGCATCCAGTAGTATGCAGACAGCCTGTTACACTGTCAGCTCCATCGTCAGGGGCACGTCCATCATGGCGATATCATATCCGAGCATTTTGTTTCTGGCTTCAATGACGATAGCTCGACAGGGGGCGGCCCAGCAAAATAAAAACCCTGCTAGTGTACTCCGTATTATGACATGGTCTCACCCATGGTGAGAACCCGCGGCTCGAGCCAACGCATGGACTTGAAGAAGACATGCTTGTGGCCGTGAAGGATGTTGTTAGAGCTTAGGAGTCCCATAGTAAACGACGAATCTACCCGATTATAAGTGTATCAGGATAGTATGGAGGGTAACAGATGAAGCACATTCATCAGATCTCCATTCTGTTTCTGATCGGCATGCTGAGGACTGGGAACCTGCACAACGACGGCATGGCGAGTGTGATATTCGGTGAAAGAAAGCAGCATGCTGTAGAGATAAGCTAGCAAGCGTACAAACCCAGACGGTTCATCACTCTAGTGCTTCGTAAGCCGTCCGTTGTGTTCTTCATCGACGGTCGTACCAATCGCTATTGACGACTCGATACATCTGTGTTCATTATCATGGAATCTCACAGATGTAAGATGGTCGCATCCCATGGCCAATATCCGCGCGTCGAACTCCAGCAATCCACTCAGCTAATGTAACGCAGTGAGATCCTCGGTCCTATACAGACTGTCTTGAACGATCTTCTCCTCATCGCCATGCTCTGCGCCAATTGCATGGCGCTCTGTGCTAAGCTTGGCAGATATGATCTGCGTCAAGGAGGGATCCTGAGGCAGCTTGTCCCGAGTCCTGATCTTTGAAGAGGAGCGACAGTCGGGGGATCTTGAGAATCTATGATAGATCAGAGATTCAGGCCCGATTCCGCAGTTGAAGATGGTTTGTTGACATGGCACATTCACAGGAATCAACAATCACTTTGGGTTCGCAACTAACGAACAGGCTGGATTGTGTCTTGGTTGGCAAGCCTTTGATCCAACCTGTTACAAAGCCAAACCAGCACACCCAAAACCATCAACAGCAACATCAGAAAGGCCAGTCAATCATTTCTGTGATTCTTTTGCCAGACTGCCAGCTGCGAAGAGTGACTATATAAGAGTGACTGCTGTCATTAGCAACAACAAGTGGCCTGTGGGTGACCGGAATCCCCTTTTCTGCTGGTGCTGGCAAGGCGTTCATGGAACCCCTGCAATCTCCCAAAGGCCCTTGGCTTGTGGATTGCAGTGGAGTTTGTTTTAAGATGAGCTGATCAGGCAGCCCAGCGTGGACAGTGGCTTTTGATGCTTTTTGACGCGATGGTTGGCCCGTCGCTTGCTATGAACACGGCATCCTCATCTCTTGGGCTGTTTTCGCAAAGAGAGAATCTCTTCCCGCCTGCTGTCAATCTTATCCAAATTGCACAGCAGAGACTGCGTATTCTCCACCAGCGGGCATTGTCCTCATGCAAGGAACCATGTCTTGTAGCCAGTTAGCTCCCACCCTGCAGTTGGCCGGCAGACAGGCCGTGTGGAAGTCCATATACGAAAGAAGAACTGCCATGTTTCAACTATCTCACTAGCCGGAAAACGTGCTATCAGTGTGTTGATTGTTTCGAACTGCTCGATTTCTGTTTCGGCTCAGCAATGACGGGCAGCCTGTGTCACAAAGTCTTAATCGTGACCTTTTCATGGACAGGGTTCTCGGACAAAATAACGCCCTTGGTTGTTATTGCGACGCAATTCAAGGAGAATTTTAATCGCTTGCCGTCTTCCTATAATTATCATCTCGAATGCTTATTCAAGATGTGGGACTCCCCAGCAGCTCTGTTATATCTCCACCGCCATCCCCTGTCCATATCCCTCCTTTCTCTTCTCTCTCTCTCTCTCTCTCTTTTCTCCATACATATGTAGCCGTTTGCTCCCTCTTACATTCATTTTGTTTCTTGCCCTGGATAGAGGCAATTCCTGTCTTTCTCATTCAACCGAGTCTTTCTTTTTCGTGCGAATTGATTTCGCCAGTCAATCCTTTAACTACCACCACAGCACTTCTGCAACCGGGTCGAGCTATTATCTCCCCACCATATCACTCGAGGGCTTCTGCAAACAGTGCAACTTGAAAATCTTTTGAACCTGTTTGTTACCGTGCAATTTACTCCAAAATGCATTTCAAGGCCTCAATTGCGTTCGTCACTGCCCTGGCAGCTATCGCCGAAGCTTCTCCGTTTGCAAATTTCCGTCGCAAGGCTGAGTCCGGTCCTCCTGTCAAATATGTGACTGTGCGTCCCTTGCCCCTATATCCTACGGGGACCGTTACAGGCACCGGAACTGGTATTCCTACCGGTATCCCGACCGGTGTTCCCACTGATATCCCAACCGGTACTGGCAATCCAAACTTGCCAACTGCACCGCCTCCGATGGAGACTATCACTCTCACATATACACTCGGCAAAGGCAACACACAAAGCGTAGTGACCAAGACCATTAGCCGCTCGGTCGTTGCACCTACTGAGGTTGGTGCTGTTCATACTTTCGTTTTGACATTGCGTGGCAACTGATGTTCTTGTAGACTCCCAGGGAAAATTACGTCCCAGGTGGAGGAAACAATCCCGAGGATGCAGTGACTTCTTCCACGACAACTATCTCAACAACTTCAACCACAACAAAGACTGTTACCCTGTATCCTACCGACGGTGCATCCGGCGGCGAGCCGGGCAACAATGCTCCTTGTGTCCCAGAGACCAAGTATATTACGATTAAGGAGACTGTTACTGTGGTAAGTTCCAGCATTGTCGGGAATAACACTCATTTTGCCTGGTATTTGCTAATTCCTTCTTTTTAGACCGCCCCTTCGGATGCTCGACCCACCGATGGAGACAAGCCCGGATATGACTCCGACATCGAAGTCATCACCACCACGGATGCACCGCCACAAGTCACTACTATCCCAACTCCCCCGTATAACAATGGGACCGTCATATCATCGTCCACAGTTTTCCCTAGCTCGGGTTTCATCACGAGACCATCTCACCTACCGACAGGTTACTAGAGCTTCCCTGGACCGAGCGAAAAAGGGCGTTTTTTTAGATCCGGATTTATTTGATCTGTGATCTTCCATCGCCCATTTACGCAATGAGTCTTCTGGAAGGACTACGAAGATCACCACGAATCTCCCTTTTTTTCATACGTTCTTTTAACTCTTTTAGATTCGGGAGCTGGGTTCGATGGGAGCATTTCAGTCTGATACTTTTATAAAAGAAGGAGCACCTTGATATTCAAAATGCGAGCATCAAGCCTCCTTAAATTACTTTCGATTCTTTCTGCATGCTTCCATTTGGAATATAGCATCGCAGCCTTTTTTTCTGAGGGTGTTGTCCCCTTTCTTCAATTCTATGTGTATTACTTAAGAACATCGATTCAACCTTCATTGGTTTTTTACTACATTAACGGCTGGACTTTGAAAACTATCACGCATATCGAGTCCAATCATCAGCTTGCATGTGTTCATCAAGAAGAAATCCCGCAAAGACCCAACATGATATCACGGCGATGAAACAAAGAATACGTTTGTTCCAACGTGAGAAAGTTTGATCTGCAGGTGTTGATTCGCCGTGCCTGGGCTAGCTGTTTTTTGGACCCCTGCGACCGGACAGGGGAACATGGCCAATAGGCTAAGAACCAGCACGGTTTGCCTCTGGACTCTGGAGTGGTAAAAATGCGTGTTGTTTGATGTCAATGAATGTGCATGTAGTCGGTTCAATGGGATCGATCTTCTTTGATTTCTAATAAAAAAGCCTCGGGAATCTCGATGCTGTTGACATCATGAGAGAGTTTCTGAAACAGATGTGTTGTGTCCCACTCAGACTCGAGTCCATCGAGTCCATCGGGTCCTAGACTTCCTGATATCTACTGACGTTATTCTCTGTTTGCCAGAACTCGTCACCCGTGGAAAGGTGATTGGTCACAGCGCAGTTTGAGAGTACATGAATTGCTCATCAAGTTGTGTTGATCACCGCCGGTTTGTTTCGTCTTCAGGATTGAAACGGACGGCAGCCGTTATAGCATAGCAGCCCGCAGAGATCTTGCACATTCATCAATCCCAGACAAACCACCCAACCTCAGGACCAACCCTATCCTTTGCCAGACCCAAACAGTCGACAGTTTTTGAACGCTTATGGGCACTCAGACTGAGTGGAAATACATCGGCCAGCATAACATATGTAAATATCGATGGGAATTCACCCGGTCACTTGTTCATATGCCTGGCACAGCGTCGATACCTTCCGCCGCAATCTGCTCCCTCGTCCTTTGCCACTCCAACCATGCGACACCTTGAAGAAGACAGTCTGCCAGATCATCTAGTTTCCCGATGTCGACAGGGCACGGCCCATTTATCGCGGCATCGGATTCAGTATCAAGGTCGTCTCCCTTACCCTTGCTTTTTGTATATCTGCTTGTCCGTCTGGTGGACGTTATTATGGGCAAGCCGCTGGGGACCCCAATCATTCCAGGTCCCTTTTTCCATCTTTTCAGAAATGCCACTGCCATTCCCATGGCCTGGCCACTTGGCTCAATTCCAACTTTACCAGACTCATCATTCTTACTGCCCACGGCCGGAGAAGAAATCCATCTTCCAACCAAATCGATTTTAGCCTTCTTCCCTTCCTTTGACGTTGCCCTTCTCTTTCCCTCTTTCGTTTTCACCTCCGTCTCAGGGCTCGTTTCCATCCAGTACCTGGCCACCCTCTGTGGCTCAACGCCCTGCACTGTTATATTCAATTGACCGTCTTTCGATTCTCTCATCAATGTATGAAGCACGGCATAAAGCATGCCCTCAAAGACTCCAACGCGAATAGTCCATTCTTGCACCGCGCTTCCCCCTCCGGTGCGAAAACGCTGCCGCTCAATGAGGACATGGGTCGGCCGGTAAGTCGCGATGAGAGCGGTAATGAGCGTGTATGCGTGGGACGCGTAGAGCTCCGGAGCAAACGACTCTTTCTCAACCAGGGCCATTCCGTCCCTCTCCTCAGGCGCCGCCGAGTCTCGCTTCTTGTATTCCGCCCCATCCTCGTTGACTTCCCCGCCACCCAGCACGCCCAAAGGCTCTAGTACATCAACGCCGCCTGACGCAGATCGATTCGGAAATTCCGAAATCACCAGCCGATTCCATGCGTTGAGAACAGGAGACTGTAGATATGTAAACCGGCCTCCGTTGCGATTCTTCTCCGGGGAAACAAGTAAATGCGCATAAGCCAAGTTTCGAATTCCCATATCGATGCTCAAGATACTTAGTTTCCCGTCATCTCGCCGGCCCTTTTTCTGTACGCTGTTTTTGGCCTTTGATGGCGAATGAACAGGTGGTGAAGATAGCACTTTTGTCAGGCGGGCGATTAGGACTGATTTCGTCCCTGAAGATGACACGCCGGTGAGGAAGGCCACTCGTTGGAGTTGCGTTGCTTTGAGGGAAGAGAGCCAGTTGAGAGAGGATGACGACGGGTATGAGAGTCGCATCCTTTTTCAGTCAATGGGGGTGCGATTGGGCATATGGACATCCTTGAAAAAAAAAAAAAGAGTGACAGCCCGACAGGAGCCTAGAAGTCATAAACCATTCTTTTCTGCTCGCCTTGATATGATGTTTATAAGATGGAGTTATCTTTCGCAAACAGACGAGTTGTTGATTATCTGTTAATTGATTGTATCTAGCTGAACCTGAAAAGCTGATAGCTGTCACAATTCAACATTCTTTATTGACCGTGAATTTTGTCAACTACAGTCTGACAACAGAAATCCTCAGATCATCACTCCTGGATGCTTGTCAGATAGTTATGAATGATGGATGGCTGGGCTCGCCCGTCCGCGTCCCGATTAGCGCCCACGTCACGCCGCCCTATCTTCACCCCTGTCTTCACCGTCTCCATTGGTCTTCACCACCTTCACCGTCTGCTTCACACGTCCTCATCTCATTGCCTCAGTGTGTCAACTTTACGCGATGGACCGCAGTGACTTGGTCCTGGCAGCATGGCTGACTCCAATTCATGGGAGAAATAAATCAAGTCATTGCATAGCGGTGTAGTGGTTGCTAAGAAGAATTGAAGGAACATGATATGAGGAAGACAAAGACAGAGCGGAGTGGCCGTAATCAAATAATCTAAGAAAATACAACGCATATGTTACACGCTTCTGAATATAAATATTCGACTAAAGGGTGACGGAGTTGACGAACGGGTGCTTCAGGGCATCTTCGGCAGTAGGGCGCTTGGATGGATCAATAACAAGTAAATGCTCTATAAAATCGATGCAAGCCTCCGAACAGATTTCCCTCGGAAGCTTCTGTAATTCTTGTCTCAAAGACCCAACAGTAATGTAAGGCGTGTTCTCGCCTGTAAGGTGATGTACGAACTCACATGCGTTCAAACCGATCGCGAGTTCAAATTCGTCCTTGAAATCCGGGTTCTCGGGCATCGGGACTGGACCTATGAGTCTGGCAATCTTAGCAAGACACCACGCTGTCTCGTGATCTTTGATTATCTTGTCGGAAGGCCCAAAAAGCGCCTTCGATAGCAGCCAGTGAGTGATCTATATGTTTTCAAACGTCAATGCTGTCAAGTTCGGCCACTGTTGATGGACTCGACATACGGTTATGCCCAGAGACCAGATATCTGATGAATGCCAAACACCTAGACCGCGCCATACCTCGGGAGCTCGAGTTTCCCGGGTTTGTGCATGCTGCTTGTTTATTGCAGCGCCTTCCGCAAACGCTTGTAATGAGAAGGTTAGCAATAAGCATAATCCTGGCGGTAATCGAGGAGTCATTTGTACATACCATTGTCCAAATCGCCAAGTTTCACTTGAGGCCTGGGGCCTTCATGTTCCGAAAGGAATATATTATTTGGATTGATATCTAACGTGAATCATCAGCAGAGAGAAAAAACTGTAGAGAAGCTTCCAGCCACAACCTGTATGCACTCCCTTCACGTCATGGAATACAGAGAGGGCCTCAAGAATTGACCGAGCGACGATCTGAGGCAACCTTGGATTCGCAAAAGGTTTACCGAAAGGGCGCGCATGCCATAAGTCCGTGTCCATCCATTCAAGCACTAAGCGCTGGTTGACAGATGGCTGTGAAGGGCTCCAATCCTCATTTTCACCCTTTGTTATGACATCGAGGAGTTGACGTATTCGGGGTGAGGCCTTGATTTCGGGCAGTTCTTGTGCGCCCAATTCTCGTTCACAGATTAGGTCTTTAACCACAGCACTGCAGAGGCTGCCTTAGCAGCTTTCACTATGATTAATTAGACGACAAGTGAAACCTACAACTTGTCGGCATCCAAGGGCAACGAGGGTGTGATAATGGCAGCTTTGAATGCCGATGGTTCCTTTAAGACTCCAAGAAGTTTATATGATGCTTTTCCACCTTTGAGAATTCGATTCAGAGCAGAAGCCATTTTTTTTTTTTTGGTTTCAGCACGGAAAAAGTAGTCAATCAACAATGTTCATGTCGATGGTATTTCATTCATTAAGAAGTTGAAAGAATTAATTGGTTCAAATCTCAACTGTCAAGCATGACATCTCTGTTTATATTGAAACCCCCTAAACATGTAACTGAGCTTAATCAATCAATACAATAAAGCATCTCATATACAGTAGAATTCAACAAAATCCACTGGTTGGATTCATGAAAACAAAAATTAGGCATCACTCGTGCTCTGATTCCAGTTGTGTGTCAGTACCACTTTTGGATGAGCCTACCAATCAACCTGATACCAAAGACAACAATAATAGTCAGGTAGGTCAATATCAGATCACTTTTTCTGCAAAACTCACTGATGAATATCCAGCCAAAAGCTCAAGGAGATCAAGGATGTTGACTGATCTATGTTATTTCAAAGGGCAAGGCGGTTGAGCAAGGAGAGCATGAGGAGCTTCTTAACTGGCAGAGTGAATACTTCAAACTCTGGTCCCATTCTTGATGGTTGAGCAAGGTTAAAGCTCTTGAGCAGGCAGAACCAACACTCTGCAAGAAGACATGGATATCTTCCTATGAATTTTGTAGATAGGTATGTACCTAGGGAGGTGAGGCCCCACCCTCAGGATTGTGTTAAAAGCCATTTAACTAGTTCCTTTTTTTAATATCATTTTATTTAATCTGACTATACGGAGTAGATAATTCTAATATCCCACAGTTAAAGATTCACCAGGAAGGAGCTGGGAGAAAGCGAGAAAAACAGCCAGGCTATATCAAGCAGTGTGCTCATCCCATAAAACAGGTGATGACGAATTGTTCTGGGAAATCATACTGAAAAAAGCCAAGACTAGGAAATTTTGGGGCAAAATGAAATCTATAACAATTCTTCAAAAGGATATATTATCGGTAGGAGTGGTATCGTCCACATTCCAGATGCAAAAAAAGCATGCGTTACTAGTCATGATGACCCGAACCCATTCTGGTCATAATCCGAGTAACTCGCACGGGTCTCGAAAATATAAAATCGGACCCCATATGCGCCAATGAAGCACGCAGATGTGAGCGAGCCGCTTTCCTATACTATCTATGTCTCTTGGACGCAATGCAGGGCTGCCATCTGACTGTTGAATGTGCTGATCTTCACACATATCCAACGAAGACATGTCCACGTACCGCTCCGCCACGGATAATGTGGCTTCCTCCAACCGCTGCTGGACAACCATCTGAAAGTGTTTAAATTGTTGGGATCGAGGATCGAAGCATGATTCGAGCATCCTTTCGACGAGGAACATAACATGCTCATCTGGCACGACGTTAGGTTTGGTGCCTCTGCTGCTGGCTTCGAGATCCGAAATCGCTCGGGCAATTTCAAGCGCGATCGAGCTTATGTTGTTGCACCATCTTTGTTCGTCAACAATAGCAGGGTCTCGGTCTTCGGAACATTCAATGATTGACCAGATGTGAGACCGCAAAGTGACGTAGGTCTCACGGGTTCGTGCAACGTGGCGGATATGGCTCGTGGCCACGAGATCAAAGACATAGGTGCATATCTCAAACCCAATCAAATCCTGCACGTCGGATCTCAGCAACCAAAGGCGGCCGTTGTCGAATTCAAACGTAGCCGGGAATCCTCTTGGAGCGTTGAATGACAAAAGGAAAGGCGACAAGCCTCGGAAAATTGTCGCAACACTATCGAGCTCGGTCCAGCCGGTCACTTGTTGACGAGAAGCATGTTCATATTTCAAGACGGCGCGAAACCATTTTTTGGCTCCTTCCGCAGGGACAGTATTTTCGAAAATCCGTTGTAGGAAATATATTTGTAGGAATCGAACAGTATCTTCAACAAGAATCAGCCTGAACGTTCGTATCTGATGATTGGCAACGTCCTATACATAGTTGCAATGTTAGCGCAGTCATGGGTCATAAAATGCACAGATACAGTTTTTGGATCTTACCAGTTTCATCGCCTCCAGCACCGCAAACATAGTCGTCAACCCTTGCACCGTCTTACGTACGTCTTGAGATTCAGATCCTTCTTGAATTTGGTGCACCATCTGATCCGCTAACTCATCCCTCATAGGAGCGCAATGCGACTTCACTAGGTTTGAAAGCCACTGGATCAAGCTTATAAGATCCAAGACTCCCTTTTCGATCTGCTGTAAAATGAACGGGACATCGAGATTTTCCACGATGCTGTGATGATCCCGCTCTGGAACCAGAGTCCAGAGCACCTCTTTCAAAGTTTCAAGCATCTGAGGCAATCGTGGCTCAAAAGAGGCCTGCAGCTCGCCTGCCCGATACCCGTCGTCACCGGATTTGCGGCTTAGAGAATCGGCGTGGCACATATAGATGGATATTTCGATGGCGATAGCCTCCCAGTAAATCTTTGCCAGGCGATCCTTTTCTTCACCCTTCTTGCCCTCCACTGGGCGAAAATATAAATCACGGTCGTAATTCACATCAACTCGCAGATTGATGTTTCTCATGATGCGGTCCAAGTCTAACTCACTAAGGGTTTTTCTTGTAATGGGGGGTAGGCGGTCGGCCGATCGTAATACCTGTAAGCTTCTCGAGTCTAGCAACATGTGGGCGGGAATAGAAATTGCCATGGCCGATGCTCTAGGGTTGGCGGCGGCAGAGGAGCAAGAAGAAAGTTGGTAATTAGACTGTATTGGCACAGAATCTTGTGATGTTCCCTTTCCTTCTTGAGCATGGTCTTTGTGTGTCGTTGATGCAGCTGTTGGGCAGTCTCTTGAATCCTGCTTAAGAACTGTCACTGTCTGGAAGTTATTGCCATGCCACCAGTTACCATGATCAGAATCTTCGTCCCCATTCTCTTGTGGTCGTCTTGCAGACTCTGCTTGTTGTTTGAGATCCATCTTCTTTTGTAAAAAATCAAGAATGAAAAAGAAAACTCTGGGTCAATCCCCCGCAATATACCTGGATCAACTGATAAACAGAGTTATCACAACATGAAATCTCTTCTAAAAAAGAAAACAGATATCCCACTTGAGGTGATGTGCTGAACCCACACCACCGTTGGAATATCCTAGACGAGTTCCCGCACCCTTGTCTTGCTGGTTCGAAGAGCACTCAGAGTACAAATAGGGAGTCTAGGAACGCGTAAAAATCAAGATAGAAAGTCACCTTCGAATGAAGGGGAGCTTTGTTAGGTAAAAGAGTGGGTAATAGGTGCTGTGCTGGATACGTATGAGATGCAAAAGCAACTTGTGAATTCACACAAGTTCAACAACAAAAAAAGGCAAGACAGTAAATGTATAGAAACTGTATATTGCAAAGAAAAGCACATGAATTGGCTTTTATTCAAGAGTTCCTTTCAACATTGTATCCTTCAAGAGAAATCTTGCCCTGTTTCTCAGATTCTTTAGGATGAGTCGAACACAATAAAGCGAACTGAAGCATTTAAAGAGGGGGAATGACGAAAAAAATTCTCATTGGAAGCACTAAACCCACCAATTGGAGTTGTCAAGGAAGTAAATGCAGGTGCTTCATTGAAAAGTGAGGCGGAACGATGGTTAAAAGAAAGTCAAGAAGACTTGGCAGGCGAAAACTCTCGCCGAGTCGTCGAGTTCTTACAACTTCCAACAGATGGATGCGCCAACTGGTATTTGCGTGTTGTGGCTTTTGGATATTGGTGGTAAACCTTGAGCATTCTATCAATTCACGCCCAAAAATTTGTAGATTCAAAATGTATAATTTGCGGCTTGGTTTTGTCAATAAGCGCCCAACCGAGTATGTAATGATAGCTCGTGGAACCGGCAGATTCAGGGCTCAAATTGTAAGAGGAAGGCCAACAGTCCAGTGCTTAAAATACTGTGGTAATACTGAGTAGTGCGCAATTAGCCGTAAATCTCTGCCAAATACGGGAGATAACTCTGTCAAGGTGCCCGTTGGGGCAAGTTTAGAGATGCGTCGGTATAAGCGGTCAGTTTCGGTTTCTCACCATGCAGGCGTCCGTGAAAATGGGATCCTTCCGGGCAAACAAAGCGAGAAAGTTGATCCGGGAGAAAGTATCACGATGCAGGACATAATGGCTGCAGACATGGGTCTCAAAATGATAAAATCCCAGGCAGGCCTCCAGATAGCACTCCTGCAATAGTTACGTTAATGGGCAGAATATAGCATTTGCAACATGGCGCTCCCCCTCATTTCTCCATCCAGTTGTTTCTGTTGCATATTCAATGTCCATTAGAAGGCAAGAAGGCTATGTAGAGGCCTAGGTGGTAGCATTCCAAATCCGCCCCCTCTTGTACCGACTTTGTGCTACTGACGGGTGTCTCTCCAGAGTGGCAAGGCCATTGCAATCCTCACATTGTGTGGGACAATTTGGGTTGAACGGGAGACTCTTTCTTTTTTTTTTTGCCAGCGTCATATGCTGCCACAACCAAGTTGTTGATTACCATGCTCTTGGGCTGGTTTCGATGACGAGATTGCAACCACGAAGCAGGAGCGCAGCGTATGGAGGTATCTTTCTCGCGTCAACCGGGCAAGACAGGCCACTGCTGTCTGTCATCATTTGAAGGATTTGCTGAAAGTTGTATCTTCTGAGATTCTCCCAGAAATATGATGCAGGGCTTGTCTGAAGCGAAGAGCAGCAGGGGGAATGGGCAGAAATGGGATGAACCCACCAACCGAATACCTAGTAGTTGATATGAGAGACAGATCCTGGAGTAGATGGCAGGGTCCTAGGGGCTTCAAGCCACCTATCACGGTTTGATAGAGCATGGGGCTGGAGGCCAGCGCAGACCGAAGAAGCATCGTGGGGCAGTTGGGCGCGATGGGCATGGCCGGAATAGGTACTTACATGCATGAGGTTGGCGCTCAGTTGACCAGGTAGAACGCCGAAGAGGCGGTGGGGGTTCACCGAAGCGTAGCCGCTAACTTAGTTAATAGTCTGTTCATCACGGACTATCAGCTGTCGATCAGGCAGTGGCACTGTCTTGACAAAGCAGATCATCATCAGCTTCACAATGGAAGAATGCTCGACTTGCTGTTGCTTTTGACAGGTCGACTCGTGTTCGAGCAGCGATCTATCAATCCCACGGGCTGCAGATGTGAGGCAGCAGTCGATGATTAGTTAATAGCCTGGTGCGAATTCCCAGCGGCCAGGCACTATGCCCAAGTGGTGGCCTAGGGCTAAACTCGGCTAGTTAGGGCACATCAGCCATGTGACCCGCTTAGTCATTGGCCGTCAACTCCATGGACCATGAGGAACATCAGTGATGGCGATACTGTCTACGGAGTAGTTTCTTGCTGCCTCGTTCTTTGATGTGGCTAATCGGTCGGTCTACTGTTTTGTTTGGTCGTGATAACAATCATGGATAACACCCGGATCACCCGTCGGGGCCACTTCACTTCCGACGGCTTTGAAGGATCCATAAGCAGTGCAAGTTTGGCATGGTTACACTCGAGGATTCCAAATATGCATTTCAGTTTTGCATTTTTACCAGAGGGCGAATAAAAGGCGGCATGGGCTGATCTGCTGGTCTCCGTCGCTGAGGCTGCGTTTCAATCCGCTCGACTGTCCCTCAATGACTCGCAGGTTTTCAATCTGCAGAATGCGAAGTTGAATTGTATACAAGTCTCTTCCACAACTCTGGTTTTCACGCCAGTCTGGCATACAATTAATCTCGAAATCTGGTAAAAACATGGCATCGAAGGTCTACCGCCTCACTTGTGGCAAACAGGATGATCAGTTCTCTAGCTCAGCAAATGCGCAGTCGATGTACTGTGCGTTCCGAAAAGACGACCTTGGGCTTTCGATACAGCCTGCTGCTCGGGAACCGTATTCTAGGAAAGGTCGCCTTGCCTGGACTATTCCGTCGGTTGGCGGAATTGCTCATGGTTACTGCGCACTTCCTTTGACCATCTACCAAGAATGGCTTGTCGTCTGACTTGGAGATTCTGCCAGTTCAATTGGCATGTTCCCAACCTGACATTTCTCGTTCAAAACGCCGAGGCATAGTAGACATTGGGACTAAGCAGAAAGCAGGCGACAAAATTGCCGGCCTGGATAGTAGATGTGAATGAGAACATGATGTTCCTGATTTTCGCTGCATGCGGGCTGTATGTATATGCAGCCCAAATACGGAGCATGAAGGCGCTGCAAACAGCCGCCATCAGAACATGGAGCGAGCTTGCAGATCTCTTCCTGAAAGTGTTTACATTCATGTGCTTTGTTTTCTAGAAATATCGAATATTCTGTTATCTTCTCTTCTCAGATTTCTATTCTTTCTTTTTCCCACCCGAGTGTTCTCGTCTCGGTTACTTATCTCCAAGGCGGGAATCCACGCCGCCTCGATATCAACAGTATCAACCGCAAAATCACAGAAAAAAAAGATCTATTATATTCCCAGTGCAAGCGGTCATTCCGTGCTCCTGCTACTTGCTTTTGTTTCACGCCAGTCGACTTTTCCTACAGAGCTCGGACCTCGCACCTTATTGAGATCTGTTTTGGGAAACAAAACATCTACTCCATGCCTTTGGCAGGGAGTGGGCCCTAGCGAAATGTGTGCATATACTTCGTCTACGGCGGCGACGTCGTTTGCAACGTTTTCATAAGTCTTCTTCCATCCCCTTCAGGTTAACGATTGCTCCATTGCGCTTTCAGTGATTTCCGAAGAGGCCATCATACCGACAAAAGGGCGCTGTCACTGCCAGATAACCTGGCAGGATGGCATTGAAGGCCCTTTTCAGCCTCGCGCTGGCAGCGATCGGCACCGTGGAAGATGCACCGTCTCCATTACCCGCTAGTGTTAGTTGGAAATCAGCCATTAACGCCATGTCCACAAGCAATGATAGACTCGCCAGCTCTGACCAGGGAGGGATAGTTTCGGCTGACCCTTCCAGTTATGTGGTCGAATCACTTCCGGATTGCCCAACCATCCCTCGCAGCTGGGCTGGTCGCATGGAAGTTCCGGGGACAGCGGCAGGGAATGAGCTGTTCTTCTGGCTTTTTGAAACTGAAAATAAATTATACGATAATCACCTAATCAGTAAGTCTGGAAATCTACGAACCTGCGCTCTTAAGTCGCTAACGCCCGAGTTTAATAGTTTGGTTGAACGGTGGTCCTGGCTGTTCATCTATGATCGGAGCCTTTGCTGAGAACGGGCCCCTCGTGTTTCTGAATACAAACCGACTTGAGCGAAATCCATATTCCTGGACGAAACTAGGCCATGTCCTCTATATCGACCAGCCTGTCGGGACGGGCCTGTCTTCAGCAAGCCATCCAACGCCGGCTACAGACAACGAGAAGGTTACCGAGCTCTTCTATGGCTGGCTGAAGCAATTCTACAACATGTTTCCTCATTTGCGCCAGAAACGAACCCACTTGATGGGGGAGTCGTATGGTGGGATTTACATTCCATACTTCGCCGACCAAATACTCAAACACCAAGCTCAACTTTCGATCAATCTGTCATCGATCGTTATCGGGAACGGAGTAATCGGGAATAACATAGCAATGTCGGACGTGGTTGCTGGAGCGTATATCAGAGAAAAGGCGAAGGGTCTAGCGGTCCCCGAAGATATTCTGGATGCATTTTTCCAGGCAGACCATGTTTGTGGCTTCAATTCGATTCAAGATACAGCGGCACGGTACCCTCCTCGAGGTCATTTTAATCTTCCCAGCAGTTTACACGATCCATCCGGCTTCACGGCTGACCAACAATGCAACATCAAGCCCGAAACCCCTGGGGCGGTCCTGTCTTCTATCCTAAATTCTACATGTTATGGACATTGTGCCACTTACTCCACAGCGCGGGATTACATCCAAGCGACCAGGCCGCAGAGCTGCCCCAGCGTGTACAACATCGAATACGACTGCAACACCGCCAACCCTCTGGACCCGTTAACCAAATACCTCAACCGCGCTGACGTGCAAACCGCACTCAATATCTCTCCATCTGATAATGCTCCCCAGCATTTCGAACCCTGCAACCAAACCATCCTGGATTCCCTTTTATCACCATCAATACAGCCTACCCCACCCACCGAATCCATCCTCCCCTCAATCCTCACCTCTGATCAGATCCCCGTATATCTCTACCAGGGCCAACTCGACATGGTCATCAACCACATCGGAGTCGAGCTTGTCTTGCAGAACATGACCTGGAACGGACAGCAAGGTTTCCAGACCCGTCCGGACACTCCATTCGGCACGAAAATCAATCTCGAAAAGAAAGGAAAAATCGAGGGTGCATTCAACAGTTCCGCGGCTGGAGTGTGGACGCATGAGAGGGGGCTGACCTACCACCTCTTCAAGGATGCGGGACATGGTGTGCCGAGAGATCAGCCGGCAGAGATGTGGGAGTATGTGAAGAATGTGATTGATGGAGCATGGATTGAGGCCCGAGGCTAAAACAGAATGTTGTTTGTATTGGTGGACTTCAAACAAAAATATATATCTTGAATTAGCATGACAATGGGAGCTTCTTGACGAATTGCGCTGGGTATCAATCATCATCACTCTCTAGTTATCTTGTATACACCATTGTGAATTTGGTGTCTTACTATCATAAAGGCTCTTCTTGATAACAAAAGCTGCATCAATCAATCCACAGTCCTGAGCCTTTGCAAGTATTTTTGATTGGAGAGGACCACAGTTGGAAGGCTGGAGGCAGAGCTCAGCAAGGCAGCAATCTATCTATGAACAAACATAAATTTCTACTCAGAACTTGCCAAATATGTATAAATCCAAACAATTCCTCAAAGTCAAACCTGCTTGCATTCAACTGCAACAATGAAACACCATCTCAACTCTTTTCACGCTGATATGCACTCCGTATATGCCCATATTAAACCAACTATGTATGTTAAAGAAACAAAATGATTTTTCCCACAAGGGCAACGTTTTCGAACACTGAATGACAGAAGATATCATGAAGAATTGACAGATCACAGACTCGCATTTTCATTGATCATGAAACACCGCATATCATCTCATCCAGAGATTAAATCCTGAAATGATGGGACAAACCCCTAAACTGCAAAAACTCCCGAAGCCGACCATCGGGCCTATGCAACATACAAATTAGATACTAGAACAGATCGAAGATAAGACTGGAGTCGTATAAATCATCACTGTGGAGACCACAGGCAATCTTGGCTGGATTTGGGGGTGCTGAATATGGAAAATACGTCGTCACTGCAGAAAATTCGTTCAGTGGAGAGAAGATCGAAGAAGACAAGAAAAAGCTCCGTGCTAGCCCACTAAGGCTTGGTCCTAAAGCGCATCATCGACGAACGAACAGCGGTGCCGGTCCCGACATCGAGAGCAACGAGTCCGCCCTCTCGTAAAGGTTTCCCGCAAAGAACCGATCACTACATGCGCTGACCGGGGCGGAAGGGACAGTGGCTTGAGCAGCGGGACCCAAGGCGGCACTCAACGGTGTAGATGGCATCGCAACGGACTGGGGTGAAAACCCAGTTGTCAGAGAAAGTGATCCCGAAAGCCCTGAGCCCGTTGTCGAATGAGAATAAGTCTGTACGTGATGAGGCTGTATAGATGGCGGGAAAATAGTGGACGGGTTGGAAGTATTTAGTTCCGCGAGATATGACCAAGGAGAGGTATCAATTAGCCGTCCTGCCTCTCTACTGGCCTTTTGCACAGGCCGGAGAATGGCAACTATATCCGGAGGAAGCAAACGAAGATTCTTGGCTTCTCGCATGTCGATTACCAGTTCGACGAATGACTGTAAGAAGGTTTTGCATAACTGCCAAAATTCGCGTTGATTTCTTATCCCACCTCCAGGTTCTTTCAGTTTCATGGTCGACAATCGAATTTGAAGTGCTTCTGCAACATCGATGCAGGTATTGCAGCGAGCAATGAGTTTATTTAGCAATAAATGAATAGGCTGCGGGGCCCTTGTTGCTGCGGCAAGTTCAAGGCACTGCAAAAACTGGTGGGATGCGACGGGAACGGCTTGTAGGACAGCTCGATAGGCGGCAGTGAGCTGGACGAATATCTTTTCGAAAATCCTTTCCTCTTCGTACTCGTCCAACCCAGTCATTGGATTAATACGGCTGATAGTCGACGTCGAAAGAGTGCCGAATGATTCGCCGGATCGAGGAGTATTGGCGAGAGATGAGGGTCCGGAGGAAGTCATGAGAGTGTTGGACCTGCTACTCGAGCGGCTTCGAGTACCCATGCTCGTAGTCGAAAGCCATGGCTGACTTGGAAGAACTGGAAAACTATTTGCAGCATTGGGGTTTGGCAGGTTGGAAAGAATAGGAACGGGGTGGTAATGAATCGTTGTCTCACTTCTAAGTCGCCTAATCGGTTGGAGTCGCTCACGGGTTGGAGGAGTGACTTCTCGGTCAAGAGTATTAATAGGAGTAACCTTTCTGACCGTATCCGAAATACCTTGTTTCACCACGGCGGATGGTTGTTTGGCTTTATGGCTGATGCCAAGATTGACGTAAATGTTGCGAAGTTCGGCTACGCTCCCATATATCATAAGTAGCAGAGACCTCACGTATTTTGGGTCAACGAGAGACACGATCTTTGCAATGTTGTGACGAAACTGTGTCGCAACGTGTATGTAGGCATTGATGCATGTATCACATTCATGTTTGACTGCATCTGACAGACGCTTCACCGTGTCCGGATCCTGCCAGTTTGCTCCTTCGGCAACCTCAAGCGCTTCGTTAAGCTGCTCAATATGAGTCGATGCATTATAGAACACAATTTCAAGACTGGTCCTTCTGCATTCCTCAGCTCTAATGACGTTGATTAAAGCTGATATATGAGGGTGGACCTGATAAAGCGAAAAAAGTAAAGTCTTTGCGGCTTCAATAATGGGAACTTTCAATTTTCTTTCAATTTTGCATTCCGGCAAACTTGACATGCGTCGAACAAGGCCGTCGCGTAGTCGCCTTCGTTCCTTAGGGCTGCCAGGGCTCGAGCAGTTGCTCCCACTTGAGTTGGTACTATGCTGGTTTCGAAGCAGTGAACCGTGGCTTAAGCCGCGTAAGTGGCTATTTCGATAAGGCCGAATCTCGTCCAATGTTCCAAGATCGTTCATCCGGCTGACCATACCGAGGCGCTTATTTTGCAAAGAATTAGGGCCCTGGATAACTCCTTCGCTATTACTGCGATTCCGTTCGCTGGCAAAAGGAAATCGAAAGCGATTCATTCCACTGTGCCCAAAGGCGCTCTGACCCGATGCGATCCGATGATGGGAGCGAATGGGAATAGGAGGCGGTCGCGAGTATAACGGAGATTTTGTATCTGGGAAGTAGTCTATGCCATTGGTGCGCGGAATTACTGGGAATCTATTGCCTCTCTTAGGCGGCTTCGGTGTTTCCATTGCACTATCACTGCGAATTGTATTAGAAAGCTGTTTGACAACCAGGCGTAGAAATTACCTTATGTCTGTTATGTTATCGAGATCTAGTGGAGCAGGCTGTCTGCTCTTCAAATATTTCTTCAGTTCTGCAGTTAATGCGCTTTCCTTCTCGTTGTCCGTCATTTCAGTAGTCCTTATATCTGCTTCTTTTAGATCCAGAATCCGCTTCAGAGGGTACTTCAAGGAGTTCCCGGACACTTTCAGCACTTGGAGTTTATTCATGTCAGACAATTCGCTTGGTAAGTCTTCCAGGAGATTCTGCGTGACCGAAAGGACTCGTAAGGATGTGAGATTTCGTATTTCTTCGGGAATTTTCGTAATCCTATTTCTGCTCAAGTCGAGAATTTCTAGGAAGGAAAGGTTATACACCTGCTTCGAATTAGCACCGTGATTAAAAGACATATGAAGATTCTCGAGTAAACGTACCGCCTTGGGAAATTCCGTGAAGTTGTTTGCTCTGATGTTGAGATACCGAAGATGGATGCATTCCTGAAATCGACAAGGAATTTGGTCAATATAGTTATTTGACAGTGACAGCCTATTTCAACACGGGTGAGCAAAGAGCATAAAAGCCTGGCATGAAGCCACGCGTCACAGATAATGGCTGAAACATCGAGTCGACTCACCTTGCAACTTCGTCCTTTATAATATCAACTATTTCATCTGGGACCCAGCCGATATTCTTGTGTCCGAGATCAATCGTTAATTTAGGGCGCACCACATCTCCTACTGCCTCACTGCCGCCCAGAGACCGTTTTGTTTCCTGAAGGCCATTTTCAACAGCGCTCTTGGCAAATTGGAGCGTCTCATCTCGAGCGAGCAGCTTAGATGGTGGAGGTCGGTTGACCCGCGTAAGTGCGGCATCATCACGGGCGGACGGCCCGTGACTAGGCCCAGGCGCACAAGTGTGAACTTGTTGCTCCTTTGCCTCTTCAGAGTTGTCACTTCGAACCGATCGCGGGGCCCGGATAATATCGTCGGTGCGGCTCATGGTGGTTGAGTGCGTGCGAAGGATCACAGTTGGCAAACAAGGAATACGTTTCACGAAGGTAGGCTCTAGGCCAGGCGGGACTTTTCTTTCCTCTAATGGTTTCTGAATGCCGGCGAATGCCTCGAAGGTCTGCGTGAGATATTGGAAAGCGACATAATAGTAGTAGCAGAGGTTATTTCTTCGACATTCGACGAAAGACGGATTGTATGCGGGATGAGATGCTTGAAGGAGTCGGTACGAAAGAGGTTCGACGCATCTCCCAAATACACCGACCAGTAAAAGCGATGCAACAACTCTGCGTTATCGCCTGATTCCCAAGCAAAAGTGAGCATCCAATGGGTGCAAGCCGATGTAGCGTGTTACCCTAGCTGAGACATTCAAGGATAAGAAAGCTCAAGTATTCCACAAGACTGGCAGGGCTCTAGCCAACATGCCATCACTCTGTCAGGCCTGGCAACAAGCAAAGAGAGTCGGGTCGATGAATTCACGAATTATCGGTGGGCGATGCGATCCAGACTGGCCCTGGTTTCGCCAGATGCTCGACGGATCTCTGGCCGCCTCATGATGCTCTGTGGCGCCGCAACTTGAAACCACCCAGCACGGTCACGTGCTGCTTACTAAATCCCGCCTGTTTGAAGGCGTGGCAGAGAAGACGATTTGCAAATTGAGAGGAAGATGATTTGTAAATTGAAAAGATGCACTGCTGTTGTTTAGAGTGCCGCGACATTGATATCTGCGATAGAATGTAGGGGCTGAAGATCATTTGAACCTGGCCTTCCCATGCATATCCCATATCAAAGACAAAATGCTTTGTGAAAATGAACGAAGCTAAAGATGATATAGTATCGTACTGTACAAGATTGTTTCCCTCGTGCATTTCATAAGAAGCAGCGCGCGTGACAGACCCAGGCTTTATTGCTTTGCTTCCGACCCCGCGGGCGGTGCAGGTGGCTCTGGTATAGATGCAGCCAGCTCAAACTCGGACGGTAGATCCGGCTCTGATTCTCCCTTCCCGGCTCTAGCAGCACCGGCGAAAGCGGCCAAACTCTGTGCTGCGGTTTCTGCTTCTTTCTCTGCCCATTCCTTCCATTGATCATATACTTTGTCTTCCAGCTCCATGCCGACTTGCATCATATCTGGGCCGAAGTATGCACCCGTGGCCCTCGCTTCTTCCTGTGCAACTCTTCGTTCAATATCTTCTTGTAATCGGAGATGGTAAAATTCGCGGCGTACAATGTCGTAGGCCTCGCCTTTGGTGATATCGGGGACGTTGTTTAGAAGATATAATTGGCGTTGAACGACGCTATGAAAGCAGCAGTTAGCCTTTTGACCTAGAATACTAATAGCCATCACTGCGAGTAAGATATTGTCCCACCTCTCGCCGTCGAGGCGCTTTCCGGTTTGTTGCAATCTTGACCAGTCGTATCTAGCATGGTCGTTTCCACTCGACTCAAGCACCACCCTCGGTCGAGCGAGCTCCCATGGGTGGTCTTGGAAGAATTCTTTTCGTAGCTGGTCCTCTTCATACCGTATAACCATGGGTTGGAACATGCGGCTGGGCTTCTTTGCCTTGTTACGGGGAATCTCTCGCGTTTCAATGACGGTTTGAGGTCTGGACTTTCCGGGTAGTCTTTTTACTCTTTGCTGGACGAGAGCATGTTGCTGTGGCAGATTGCGTACGAGAATCGTCGCTGGAGGAATCTCGGAGACTACATCGACCCAGCAGGGAGTCTGTGAGATTTTCCCGCTTGCTTTCTGTGCAAGAGCGGTTTGTCTGACGCGGAGGGCGCTCAAGTTGAATTTGCCCATCTTGCTCCCTCCCGTAACTCCAGAGCTTTGAGGACGACGAAAACGGCGACGGCGGCAGATTCAACGAGAATCGACGCCAGTAATTGCAGAGATAATCAGTTTCAACAAAACCATAGAATTGGTTCAGCAATAATCCGATCAATTGAGCTGAGAATGGGCCGGCTTCGCGGAGTTGAAAAGTTGAATGGTCTCCCGGCCAATCAAGTCAACGGAACGCGATCACCGCCCAAATTTTATTTCGCAACAGCAGCCACAGTGAAAGCCGACAACCCTGACGTCCAGCCATGTTGACTTCACTCCACCGGCCGCTCTTCCTGTGCTCTGTGGTAAAAGGTATCTGAATCATCGCATCCGATATTGATTTTGACTCTGAAGAACTGGAACTCGGATACAAACTCTCCTAGTACTGTGGCCACCAGTTCTCTTTGAAAGAGATCCGGGATAGATGACACGATGTTATCAGACTCATGTCCTTCATTAGTTGCTTGGAAAGGCATGCGCAGGGTGCCTCTAAGACCTCTTGCAAGCTCCTCTTCAACCCTCAGCCGATTGGCCATATGTGGCCTCATTCAGAGCGCCCTCCCAGTGCAAGACCGTTCCGCAGACGGCCCAGGCCCGGCGTACTCTCCCTTACCGATATATTCGTCAATTCCCTTGTTATAGCAGGGTACTGCAGAAACCATTCTCCTTGTGCAAGACGATTCTTTTCCTGTTCACCCAATTCTCTTTCTGCCGCAAAGGCAGCCCACGCGTTGACGGCTGAAACACCGAGTGGTCGACGAGGCGCGACAGCCAGCCTTTTTCAGACGACATCCCCTGAACCACCTCATTTCCCAGGTTTAGACAGAAATGAAGCTTCGATATATCAATCTCTTCTATCCGAGTTACCGGACGTTCCCTTGAACCCTCGAGCGTATATCGCTGCCAAACGAACCCCTCACGCAAACTACCAGCAATTATTTCAGTTCTTCCATGAAACCCTTGGCTACGTCGACGGAACAAAGAGCTTGATGGTAGTACTGTCAAATCCAAACGCAGATATGCATGTCTTTGGAAGCGGCAGTTCAGACACCCTCAGGGATGATTTAGGGACCCCAGGCGTTAGACGCCTTTTATCTTTTCTCGACGCGGATGATGTTTCCAACAAAGCATTGTTTCGCGCATACAGAGAGCTTCCGTCCCCAAGGGTATCCTATATATCTGATCGGACTCGTAAAATTCTCCTCCATCGACTCGCAAATCCTCCGCGGCGGCATCCCCATGACGCTTTGCGTTATTTTTCCATCCTCGAGGACATGCGCGAAGCCTCTATCCCTCTGTCTCCCTCTCTTTGGGCAGCCGCAATAGTTTTAGCAGGCAAAACCTGGGACAAAGTGACAAGGAGTTCCCTCCAATTTGCCCTGGGTATTTGGCGGCGAATGGAATATGAAGGGGATGTTACAAGCAACAGTATTGTTTTTAACATACTCTTTGACCTAGCTATAAAAGCTGGTCATTACAAAGTTGCAGATAAAATTATTCTGGAGATGCGGGACCGCGGCGTCGACTTTTCACGATTTGGCAGAGTGACGAAAATCTTTTACTCGGGAATACAAGGAGACGCTACAGGCGTCCGTCAAGCATATCACGAATTTATAGAAGCCGGTGAGATCGTCGATACGACAACTTTGAACTGCGTTATGGCCTCCCTGATCCGCACTGGACACTTGGGGCTTGCTGAGCAGATGTACGACAATATGAAGACCATCCATAACAAGATGGTGAGAGATGGCCGCGATTATGGGTTGTTATCATCCCAGGTGCCCTCGAAAGGTTATCGCTCCTACCGACAGGGCAACAAGTACCTGGGCCGCATCCTCAGCATGGCCACGTTTCTTCATGATAAACTTCCAGAACACCATCGTAAGCTACAAACAGCACTCCCTCTAGCACCCGACATGAAAACATTCCATATCTTTCTTTCCTATTACGCTTTAGTCTCCGGCGACCTTGAACGGTTTCTCACTTTATTACATGATATGGAAACCACATTCGAGCTTTCGCCCCAAGGAATGGTCTACCTCTTTTTGTTTGAGGGATTCGCAAAACATGGCCACCGGAAGTCATCTGGTTGGATTATGCGGCGATTGGCTCATGCTTGGGAATCGTTTCTCCGCGACTTGAATGAAGCGGAAATGCGGGATCGACCACGAATTCAGAGACGAATATCCAAACTCGTATGGAATACTCCATCAAACTCAGACCAACCAGACCAACCTCAGTCCGAAGTCGTCTCAAAGACATGCAATTGGGATCAGCTGACAGCAAACCACGGTGACTTGGATAAGCTCACCGATAATTGTCAGAATGTCGGTCCCTCCAAGCGCTACTCCGCAAAGGACGATGAGTATGACGATGAGGAGGACGAGGGTTTATACGAACGCGGCGTCTTCCTTGGTCAGAGAATTGTCATTGCTTGCCTTCGGGCTCACGCTGCTTGTGGCGGGCAAACAGCGGTGCTCCGTGTCTGGCGGCAGATCAAGCCTCTATGGCGTCCAGAATTTCAGAGGTTGAAACACGTTATTGCTGTAAACGAGGTTTTATACGAACTTGTGCCCGATCATCGTGTCTAGAATTCGCGGCGACGCTCCAAGGACTGCAGCTATTTGCCTGTTTTGGCCCCATCTGCTTCTCATGTATTAAATGTTATGACTAGATGGGAATGTACTTTTATATAAGAGCTATTTCGAGAACATGTATTCGAGTTGCGAAGCAAAAACTGAATTTATTCTTGAAAGCTAGGATACATACCAAATCTGAGATGAGCTCAGGCTCGGGCTCCTCAAAAAGGAGGTCACATGACAGCGCGGTAAGGCGGGCGGCCCGTTAAGGTTTCTGAAACGCGAGTCGCGGGTCGCGCCAAAAGCTTGCTTCAGTGTCAAAACGCACTATTTGTTGTTGTGAAAAGCAAGGGCTTAATCTTTTCGCTGAAATAACTGTCTTAGAAGAGCATGGTATAGTTGTGAAGGACAACAATGATATGGCGACGGGATGAAACGCCAGCACATCGACATTGACTTCACCCTACGACGCGTCTTTGGGAAGAAGACATTTCGGTACTCTCCTCCCATGTGTCGGGCAATCCCAATTCTAATCAATACCTTTCTAGCCCCCTTCAGCGAGAAGTCATTCAAGCCGTGATTGAGGGTCATGATGTCTTCCTTCAGGCAGCGACGTCTTTCGGAAAGAGTCTGTGCTTCCAACTGCCCGCAGTTGTTTGTCATGGAGGTGCGTCGAGCTGCTGTCCCTCGGCTTGTGTATTTTACTGACAAAGCCCATTTCGGAGGATAGTCACCATTGTGGTGTCACCGCTTCTGTCGCTGATGGTACGTCTGTGGCTGGCATTGTCCTGCGGTTCTGGCATAATAACGTTCGATGCGAGGCACGCTGCTTACCCCCGGTAGGTAGACCAAGTCTCGGCCCTAGAAGCTAACGGTATTCCTGTCGCGACAATCAACTCGACAACTCCTCAGTCTAAGCGTAAAGCTATTATCGCCGACATCCTCTCCGGTCACCCTCTGACCCGTCTTCTCTACGTAACGCCGGAATACTGTCAAACACAGGCATTCAGAAAGCATGTCAAGCAGGTGCACGCCCAAGGGGAGCTCAGTCGCATTGCAATTGACGAGGCACACTGCGTAAGTGAATGGGGTCATGATTTTCGGCCCGCATATAAGGAGCTTTCTTGGTTTCGACGAGAGTTACAGAATCCTGCAGTCCCAATGACCGCACTCACGGCCACAGCAACGAAACGAGTCCGCGAAGATATCATTAAATTGCTTGGACTAGACTCGACTACCTTGAAAAGATTTAGCACCTCTTCTGCACGCCCTAACATCCACTACGGCGTTAGATATATTCCCGAGCGCTCGTATGACGGCGAAGAACTCGAAGTGGATCAAATGCATGATCTTTTATCGTGGCTGAAAGAGATCAACGTCCGTCGAATGGCGAGGCTAAATAAACATGAAAAAACCAACGATACCAAGAATGACCCAAAACGACCTCCCCTCATTCCATTATCTGGGATAATTTATGTCCCTCTGAGAGCCATGTCCAGTCACGTTGCTGAAAGGCTCTGTGCCTCTATCGACCCAAAAATCAAAGCAGTTGCTTATCACGCGGGTCTTCCAGCCAGCGAACGTGCCAGCATACAAACCGTATGGGCAGCTCCGTTTAAGCCTTCTTCTAAAACTGCCGAAACGTCCGGGCACCCGGCTTTCTACATCGTCGTTGCGACCAACGCCTTTGGGATGGGAATCGATAACCCGAATGTCCGATTCGTCGTCCATTGGACCCCGCCACGTAGTTTCGAAGGATTCGTCCAAGAATCCGGCCGCGCAGGCCGAGACGGTCATGCAGCGATCTCTCTTGTCTACTACAACCCTGAAGAACGAGAGCGCGTCATCGAGCGGATTCTGCGCGACTGCAACGCCGGGAACCTAGATACCACGATAATCGATGCAGGCGTACTAATGATGGCGGGACCGCAGCCGGGCCAAAAGCGCGCCTACGAAATGCTTAGCGAAGAGGCGAAGACGAAATTCCGAAACCGGCACGCCTTGCTGGAGAGTTTCGAGAAAGTAGTCCGGTATTGTGAGGATACAACCCGTTGCAAGCATGAGATTATCAGGGAATTCTCAGGTGATTTAGAACTTGAACTATCGGAACAGAGACTGCGAGGAGGGCAGTCTACCGAAATCCCGTCTGAAGCTACGCGAGCTATATGCGACTATGCTTGCGATTTCTGCAAAGAAGGCCCCAAGGCATTGGAGCAGAAAAAGGATGCCATCGCTTATGGTCTACACGGTCACCAAGCTCAGTTAGGCAATCCGTCCAGAGTGCAAGGGCATGCAGTTGAGAAGAGTACATTGTCATGGTTCCGGAATCTTTTTTCCCATTGTGAGGGGTGTATGTGAAATGTCCATGTTGTGACTGGATTATGCATTTTGGATTAGCATTTGATAGAGTAGAAACCAAACTACCAGGTCCTATTACGTGGCATACCTGTGTGAAATGTGAGCTTTAAATGTTGGTAATACGTGGAGATAATTTGAAAACTGAAGATAGTTATCGCAACAGCAGTGATTGATTCGCAGCCTAATTCCTAACACAGAAACGAGAATATTGTACAGTGGCCACGCAAGCAACCCAACCTCAATACCTCAATTCTGACCTCAAATTCTTTTACGGATCTTCTAAATGAAGAAAATCAATCGCTTATAACAGAGATACATCGCTCGGGAGAGAAATACATCGCAGATAGTACGTTGCAAAGTGCGGGTGAATTCCATAGCGTTGATGACATGGTTCGGTGCCTCAATCTATAGTCCTGGGGGAGGAGGAACCTAGAAACATTAAATTAGATATCCAACTTCAGTCAAAAACAAGACTTAATTGCACATACAGCATTGTATCCACCGGACGAAGGGGGAGGAGGCGGAGGTGGGGTACTAGATGACGGCGGCGGAGGAGGCGGAGGCGCTTCAGAGGCAGGCGGAGGGGGGGGAGGAGATGCAGAAGCACCTTGGGTCTGTAACGCCGCCTGTTGTTGATAATACTGATAGTAGGCAACATAATTCTGGTATCCTCCATACGCGGCATATGGATCTGCACCTCCATAGTATTGGGCATACTGAGCGCTGTAATCCGTAGGACTTCCAGCTCCCGGGGCTTGTGTTGTCCCTGGTGCGTTTGTTGCTGGCGGGCTCATGGCAGAAGGCGTCTGAGGAGAAGATTGACTGTTATAACCTCCGCCATAACCGACACCATAGGGTTGGCGGTCGCGTTGACCATAACCACCGCCATATCCGCGTTGCGGCGGAGGCTGCTCCTTAAATCGCTCATATTGTTCTTTAACGTTTGCCAGTAAATCCTCGCAAAGCTCCTTGGCCTTCTGCACTTCATTAGGATCCGGGCCTCTATAATCAGGTCAGCACCAACGCATCTGAATTCGTAGTCTTGAAAGGAAGAAGTGAATCCATACAAAGCATGTAGGTACATGGGCTCGTCGCTCTCCTGATTAGTACCATGTTCTTTGAATCCAGATCCCCGGCCTTTAATTTGTACCCGGCATCCTGTTTCCTGCTGGATATGCTTAACATATTGGCCACCTTGACCCACGACTTGAGCGCGTAGATTAAAACCGGGGAGCGGCTCAAGTCCAATAGGAATCCGTTCCTCCGGCCATTTACGCTGTGTAAAAAGTGAGCTACCGATGTGAAACCTTCGGAATGCAAATTATAAACTTACACGACCAAATTCATCTCGTTCGACGGGTTCCCGCTCTCTACGCTGGAATCTTCGCTGATCCACAAGATTTGGCAATTCCTGCTTCATAAGCTCTTCAATCTTCGCCACGGCTTTTTCCAATCCTTCTTTGCTTGTGCTCGTAATATGCAAATATAGCGGCGGATTCTATATAACGATCAGTTTATCAGCTCTCTCCAATATTCTAGGACGTGGAGAATTTGAATCCAAACACTTACCGAAGGAGTTGCCATGCTTTTATCCGGGAGATAATTTCCCCTGGTAGTGACATCTTTAAACTTATGAGCAATCTGTTTTCAAACACAAAGAGGGTTGACAGTTAATATATGGAGAGTGCCGTACCGGCGCCAGTTTCTTCTTGAATCTAAATGTCACGCAGTGGAGGTCAGCAGATGCCAAACAGCGGGTGTTAGAGGCTAAGCAAAGTCTGGGTAAGCCTTCAACCGCTAGTCATCACAAACAGAGGCAAGATTTGTTCTTTCGATTAGCGATATGATATACATCGCATCCTCGGGCCTGGGAATATCAGTGGATATGATAAGAGATAATTACCATTTTCCGTGTAGCGCCTTTAGTCAAAGTATACCGATTTCGGATATCGTTCACTTCAATATCTCTGATGTAATCTCCGTCGGCAATATAAATCTCGCCGTTGAGATTCGGAAACTGCTGCGTTGTCGAGGAGAGCGATTTGCTGGTAGGACTTCCGGTCTTTAATCCTGTGAGCGGAGTATAACGACAGGAAACGATTGGAACGCATCTATGACTTACTGTGTGAACGGTAGGAGAGTTGGATTGCTGGACCCCTCGGGCTTCCAACTGTGCCTTGATCTTAGCCGCAGCAGCCGCTGTTCCCATGCCCCGTTAGCAAACACGATGTACGAGCTGGAGCATGAAAGTCACATACCTGCAGCAGCAGCAGGATCAAGTGGCGTACTTGACTTTCTTTTGTCATCCTTGGCGGGGCTCTGTGGTTCTTTACTCAAGGGGCTTCGTTCGCGCGCGGATTCGGACTGGCGCGTAGAAGGAGAACGTGAGCGCCGATCAAACCGGGAGCGTCGGGGTTCGGATTCTGTCTGGTCAAAGCGAGACCGCTTGGTCCGCCGTTCGTTATCGGCCATCTTGTCAAATTGAGTACAGCCCAGACTGAACTGCGTTGAGGCCAACAAAAACAAGAGGACGTACTTGATTGAAGACAAATTTGCGAAATGCTCGGTGAATTAGTCATCTACCCACAGACGCCCGGAATTTTGTATATCCGCCTACTTAGCACGCTAGACCCTAAATGGATAGCCTGGCTTGGTTATATAATCCGGGGCGCCGACCTCGGAGTCATGTGACTCACCTCGCCGCGGCGCAGGGATTTCCCCATAAAGTGAAGAGTCATGGGCAGGATGTGTGTACATGAAGTGAGTGAGTACCCGTGTGCTGCGACGGGCGTGTCTATCTCTCTATCTGCTTCAGGCGGTTGGAAACGAACTTCATCCGTCGACACATCTGCTTTTGCTCCTTGAACCTTTCGCGTTTAAGGTCACCGTTCAACCAATCTTTTCGTGGAGCTTCCTCCAATCAACCGGTCCCTCCTCAACGGAGGAGAAATCGTCATACTCTCTTGACAATGGTCTTTTGGCCACGCTCTGCTCTGAGGGCAGCGCGCACTTCAATTGCGCGATGCCAATACGGTGCTGAGAGCTGCTCTCCCTCGAAGTTCCAAGTCCGTCTATCATCAAGTTCGACTTCAGCACTCGCCTACAAAGCGCTCCACCGTCGATCTCCTCTTTCTCTTCCAGTTGCGGAGAATTCACCCACTTGGTCTGCTCCGGCGGCCGTCTCGTCGATTCTCTATGAGACTCCCGTACCTTCAACAAAGCCTCCGAAGCGACATGTACTCAATTGCTTGGTTCAGAACGAGCCCGGCGTTCTTTCTCGGATATCTGGTATTCTTGCTGCGCGTGGCTTTAACATCGACAGTCTAGTCGTGTGCAACACAGAGGTTGAAGATCTATCGCGCATGACCATCGTTTTGCGTGGTTTGGACGGCGTCGTCGAACAAGCTCGGCGCCAATTAGACGATTTGGTGCCTGTATGGGCAGTCTTGGACTACACCGAGGCGGCTCTGGTTCAGCGCGAGCTGCTCCTGGCCAAAGTCAGCATTTTGGGTCCAGAAGTCTTCGAAGAACTTCTACAGCATCACAGAGAAATGACTACCCCCGACGAAGTCATGGCCATCGAATCCGGCACTAGCTCGAATTCAACAGATAAAACTGCGCAAAAGCGTGAAATGGATAAGGTTAATGGCAACCTCTCCAAGGCTGCAGACTATCATCCTAATCGGCTAGCTGCCAGCGAGGCATTGAGACACAAACATGAACATCTCGAAGCAATCACCCATCTTACTCATCAATTTGGAGGAAAAGTCCTAGATATCAGCTCCAATAATTGCATTGTAGAACTGTATGTTTCCATTGACCCCATTTTTGCCCACGGTTTTTCCCTCGAAGTCTCACTAACATGCAATGCGCGTTTAGCTCTGCCAAACCGTCCCGCATCAATTCATTCTTGAAGCTTATTTCTCCATTCGGTATTCTTGAATCTACCCGCACAGGTCTTATGGCTCTGCCACGTTCTCCAATCGGCACAGCGAACGAGGACATGGAGAAGGAGGCGTCCGAGGTTGTCGACGCAAGCACTCTTCCCCCAGGCTAATGCGCTAAATCATTAGTTTCCATCAGCTGCTTAGTTGTAGCTGTTTGTGGGCCATTGAACCACCAGTCAATGTATTCAATCTACGCTATTGGGATTGGTCGGGAAATCATGTATGTTTGTGATGAAGTATCTATTGAAGCCGTGGTTGAACAAGCAGAATCTGTGATCCCTCTTTTTTGATTATTAAATCATCTCAAGAATCCGCTAGCAATAGGAAATACAAAATATATAAATTCAAACTATCATGTTCATTCACCTCTCAAGTGCTACAGAGTCTTCGAATATTCAAGGCATATTGAAGAAAAGCACAACTATCGTGATACTATGATTTGGATTCTCAGACCTCACAATCTGGGTAGGATCGCAGTGACAAAAATAAAATACATTCCGAAAGATGCCAGCTGAAGATCAAGTTTACAACAATGAGAGTCATAAGTCATCATCATAAAGAGAAAAATAAAAAGCCCCCAATGCAATGCGCCATGTTCTACCAAAGTGTAAATCATCACCCAAAGAGAGCGAATTCACTCAAGTCACCAACCAACCTAAACATGTCTTAACTTACATGCCTTCACAATCACATGAGAGTCCTGGTTTCGACCAAATGTCTTGATGCATCTTCCACAGATACCATTAGATCTGCCCTAATAACGCCGCTCCTGATTGCAATCTCTCTCTAAAGAGTGTATCAATCCAACCTGGCGTTAGCGTCTGCTGCACTCTCTGCAAATACCACAATATAAATTGCTTGTGACCTCCCCAATCCTTCTTGAGCATGAGCAATTCTGGTTGAAAATAGTTTCCACTGCTCCACATTGATAGCGAATTATGCGTTTGCACATTGTTGCTAGAATGTCTTTTATCTTCAGTGACTCGGGTTTTTGGTTTAGGATGGTTCAAGTTTCAGAAGCTCAATGTCCTCGAACCTCTTCTTCTTTTGATTTTGACTGAAAATCAGACCTCCGCCTATCAATGCGCGAATAAGCAGGTCTAAGTTCGTTGAGAACGCAACTGATCGACAGCAAAGAGTAAAAGCATGCAACTTGTCGGTGAAGCAGCTGTAATGAAGTAGTGCGATTTGATATCTATACAACAGCCCTAGTAGCAAACGGTATTGGATGGTGGTTTCTCAAGGCACACTTTGAGTATCCGGGTGCGGTGTAATATGGGAATGCTCTCCGACTCTCGAACGGATCCTTTCCAAAATATCAGCAACTGCAGGACAATGAGAATGGAAAAGGGTCGACCCACAAGTCCAAGTATGTGCTTGATTGTTAGGACTGCAAGGCCAAAGATCTAAGCAGCTCGGTAGACAGCGGACAGTTTGAGAATTGACGTAAGTGTAAAGCCCGGGCCCAAGTGCATAGATATAAAAGTGGTAATATATCAACAAAATCGCTCTCAGCCTGAACCTGCAGACTATCAAGGGCAAAGGAGAGTCAGTCGTAAAGCGGGTAGAAGGAGAAGTATATGCATGGAAGAAATCGTGCGAGCACCAAGATGAAGGTGGCGGGTGTCACCCTTTTATAGACTTGGTAGCCATAAACATAGACTAGACTCGCTTTCAAGAAATGAGCGCGCTCGTTAACGTAATCCCACACCTAACGAACATTTACACCTAACTAACAAGATGTCCCCCAATCATCAATTATGTACATTTTCTAACTTAGAGTTCGCGTACTCTTGGCGTGTTTTTCCATCAAAATTATCCAAGTTAACTTGAGGGTGGTGGGACACCTTGTAGTTACTCCGTAGTTACATTGTCGTCCGTTCACCTCGGGACGATGGGGAACGAAAAGAAGGTGTGCCAACACCGGCGCTCTGCATTCAAACCAGCTGCTGCGTCAGATACAAGTCACATATTCTCTCCCGACCTTTATACCCAACTGATGACACGTCGTATTGATATATCGGTTCTCACCGACAAAAATCGCTTAGTGAAAGACGAGCTCATACCCGTCTACCGTGTTGACGATCGGACAGTGGCAAAGCTGACCGACCCTCACCGGATAGCTGAAGCTGAAGCGTTACGACTTGTTCGGGCAAAGACTTCCGTTCCAGTCCCTGAGGTATACGCAGCATACACGGATACAAAGACCAATCGCGGTGTAATCCTCATGGAATACATTGAAGGCCTGGTCCTCCGAGACGTTTGGGATGACTTCAGTCAGGGCCAACGACAGAAAATCATGCTACAATTGGAGTCTTATATGGCAGAGCTACGCTCGATCAAGGGCACCTTCATCGGCTCTGTTGACGGCACGTATTGCGAAGACCCGGTCTTCTGCGCTGAGCTTGGCGGGTTTGGTCCTTATAAAACTGAAGCGGAATTCAACGAAGGCCTCATCAGAGCGATGAACCTTTCACAACAAAACACCTGGGTCAACCATTTGACCAGACTCGTCAGGGCGTTACCCAAGCATGAGATCGTGCTCACCCACGCCGATTTTTCTCCCCGAAACATACTCATTCGCGGCGACAAGGTCGTTGCTATCTTGGATTGGGAAATGGCGGGCTTTTATCCTGCGTATTGGGAATATATCAAAGCAATGTACCATCCTGACTGGCAAAGCGGATGGATCAAAGACGGCGCAGTCGAGAAGATACTACGGCCTTACCACCTTGAGCATGCGGTTCTGCTACACATGCAGGAAATCGTCTTCTGACCGGAAATACCGTTATTATTGCCTATTCAACGGACTGAAGATCAATTTCATTTGGAAGATAGCAAATATAACGCAATACAAAAAGGACAAAAACAAAAACAGAGTTCTACTTGCAACAATTATAACAATAGTTTTTTCTGCATTATTTTAAAGCTTTCACTTCTGCAGCCCATCAAAATTATCCAAGTTAACTTGAGGGTGGTGGGACACCTTGTAGTTACTCCGTAGTTACATTGTCGTCCGTTCACCTCGGGACGATGGGGAACGAAAAGAAGGTGTGCCAACACCGGCGCTCTGCATTCAAACCAGCTGCTGCGTCAGATACAAGTCACATATTCTCTCCCGACCTTTATACCCAACTGATGACACGTCGTATTGATATATCGGTTCTCACCGACAAAAATCGCTTAGTGAAAGACGAGCTCATACCCGTCTACCGTGTTGACGATCGGACAGTGGCAAAGCTGACCGACCCTCACCGGATAGCTGAAGCTGAAGCGTTACGACTTGTTCGGGCAAAGACTTCCGTTCCAGTCCCTGAGGTATACGCAGCATACACGGATACAAAGACCAATCGCGGTGTAATCCTCATGGAATACATTGAAGGCCTGGTCCTCCGAGACGTTTGGGATGACTTCAGTCAGGGCCAACGACAGAAAATCATGCTACAATTGGAGTCTTATATGGCAGAGCTACGCTCGATCAAGGGCACCTTCATCGGCTCTGTTGACGGCACGTATTGCGAAGACCCGGTCTTCTGCGCTGAGCTTGGCGGGTTTGGTCCTTATAAAACTGAAGCGGAATTCAACGAAGGCCTCATCAGAGCGATGAACCTTTCACAACAAAACACCTGGGTCAACCATTTGACCAGACTCGTCAGGGCGTTACCCAAGCATGAGATCGTGCTCACCCACGCCGATTTTTCTCCCCGAAACATACTCATTCGCGGCGACAAGGTCGTTGCTATCTTGGATTGGGAAATGGCGGGCTTTTATCCTGCGTATTGGGAATATATCAAAGCAATGTACCATCCTGACTGGCAAAGCGGATGGATCAAAGACGGCGCAGTCGAGAAGATACTACGGCCTTACCACCTTGAGCATGCGGTTCTGCTACACATGCAGGAAATCGTCTTCTGACCGGAAATACCGTTATTATTGCCTATTCAACGGACTGAAGATCAATTTCATTTGGAAGATAGCAAATATAACGCAATACAAAAAGGACAAAAACAAAAACAGACGGAGAAGCACCGAAAACAGTCCACCGCGCAATGTCTCCTGCCTCGTCACGTCACAAATTCCATTGCCTTCGCTTTAACCCCATTATCGCCCGACACGCAGCCTCGATTCCACACCCGCAATATCCCCTAACCCTAAGCAGTTAGCATGTCCTCTTTAGGCTTAGAGCGCTGCTGCTGACCAACTGGGAGCCAACGCACTTCGCAACAGCAATGGTCACGCGGAGCCACAAGGACACCTGATGTCTTGCTCAACCACTTGCCAATATCAGAAATGCTCATCACCATCCCCCGAATGACCAACTGAGTGGAAATCCCCTTTCTGCCCTCTCCAACTCAACGACAATTTTTAACTTGACTTATTTTTATATTCAGAGTATTTCATACATGGTATGATATTCTTTTCTCTTTCCACAAGTTTACACATAAGAGTAACATTATACTAAAAAATATTAGGGAAACAGTTGATTAGTCAACAGAAGTTCATATTTTTTTACTGTACTTTTATATTGATAATAATAGTTTTTTTAGTGAAGTGAAAGCATGCAAAATACTTGAAAGCTTTTATGATTTAGATGCAGATTGTACATTCAGATAAAATATTAATACTGACTGATTATCAACTGATTGCTGATCAGTAGATTTTTTCATGAATATCACTACATCTGTAATCTTTGCTGCATTCTTGATAATCATATTTTTAATTATAAATAATAGTGACTGATTGCAGACTGATTGCTGATCAGTGGATTTTCTCATGAATACTACTGCATTTATGATCTTTGCTGTATTCTTGATAATTACTTTTTTAATCACAGATGATTGTGGCTGGTTGATGATTGATTACTGATCAGTAGATTTTCTAGCGCTGCTGCTGACCAACTGGGAGCCAACGCACTTCGCAACAGCAATGGTCACGCGGAGCCACAAGGACACCTGATGTCTTGCTCAACCACTTGCCAATATCAGAAATGCTCATCACCATCCCCCGAATGACCAACTGAGTGGAAATCCCCTTTCTGCCCTCTCCAACTCAACGACAATGGCACCGGAAAAGAACCACAAGCCCTACCCCGCTCCGCTGATCGTCCCGCCCTCCTCTCCCCAGAACACACACACCCATACCCTAATCCTCCTCCACGGCCGCGGCAGCAATGCCTTCCGCTTCGGTCCCGAACTCCTCAAATCTAGCTCCCTCCCCTCTTACCTCCCAACCGTAAAGTTCATATTTCCCACAGCCCGCAAAAGACGAGCAATGCTATTTAAGGAAATGCCCATTAACCAATGGTTCGACATTTACTCGCTCGAGGACCCAGGACAGAGGACGGAACTACAGGTTGAAGGGTTAGAGGAGACCTCGGCAATGATTAGAGAGTTAATTGACGCGGAAGCAAAGTGTTTAGGCGCGGTTTGGGGAGGGGAGGGGTATCAGAGAGTTGTGCTGGGTGGGTTGAGTCAGGGGTGTGCGGCGGGGATTGTTGCGGTGCTTGGGGGTGAGTTCGCTGGTGGGTTAGGTGGGTTTGTGGGCATGAGTGGATGGTTACCATTTGAACGACAGTTACGGGGGATGTTTAGTGATGACGTTGATGTTGCGGAGGATGGGGTGGAGTTTGGTGGTGATGAGGATGAAGATGGAGATGGAGATGGGCGTGAGGCTTCTCCTGCTCTTGATGCGGTAAATCTCATTCGCGATATACTTGGTCTCGTGCCTATGCAGTCAGAAGAGTTATCGCAGCTGCGTACGCCAGTGTTTCTTGGGCATGGAACGGCAGATGAGAAGGTGTCTGTTGATTTGGGTCGCGGTATGGTGTTGTTCCTGGCTGAGAAGCTGGGGATGGACGTGACATGGAAGGAGTATCAGGATTTCGGCCATTGGTACAAGGTCCCCGAAGAAATTGATGATATGTTAATGTTTTTGCAGGAGAAGGTAGGGGTGCCTGTACAGTTAGGGGAGGGGGAAGAAAAGGAGAAAGAGGTTGTATTGAATTAGTTAAACTATTTGACAAGTTTAATAATTATTTTTTCAGTTATGGGTGGTTGTGGCTGATTGATAACTGGTTGTGAACTGATTAATCATGATTCTGTTGATGTATTCTTTATGTGCGTGAGGCTTCTCCTGCTCTTGATGCGGTAAATCTCATTCGCGATATACTTGGTCTCGTGCCTATGCAGTCAGAAGAGTTATCGCAGCTGCGTACGCCAGTGTTTCTTGGGCATGGAACGGCAGATGAGAAGGTGTCTGTTGATTTGGGTCGCGGTATGGTGTTGTTCCTGGCTGAGAAGCTGGGGATGGACGTGACATGGAAGGAGTATCAGGATTTCGGCCATTGGTACAAGGTCCCCGAAGAAATTGATGATATGTTAATGTTTTTGCAGGAGAAGGTAGGGGTGCCTGTACAGTTAGGGGAGGGGGAAGAAAAGGAGAAAGAGGTTGTATTGAATTAGTTAAACTATTTGACAAGCTTGCTTGCTTTGCCGGGATAACTTCTTTTGTTGTTGAGAAATTGTAGATTGACGGAGGGTAATCTCCGTACTTCTCCAGCTGAGGGTGTTTTAAACACCCACCCTTCGAATCGTTAACAGAGCTTAGATTCGGAGTAAGTGAGAGTATGACGGTGGACTCCTTTCCGTGTGCTATGACCTCTCTTTGAGTCTTTGACATTCGGTCGGTGAAAACATCCGACACGGTGAGGCGGAGAAGAGGGGAAACGAAGAATGCAAGGACTTCTAACAATGGCTCTCCGACCACCAAAGATACGAATTCACTCCAACTAGTAAGAGCCTTTCTTGGGCAGATGACTCTTGTGGATGAGGCACCGTTTGCTCACCGCATATGAGCCTCAGCAAAGCCTTTTGCTTCGTTCCGATGATGACAGAGAGTGTTTGATCGTAATGCGGTGAAGCCTTGGGCCATTAGTTATTCTTCTCCGCCAACTCATGACGATCTGCTCATTGGTAACTAGTTATTGACCAGTGATGATTTCTGTGGGTGAGTTTGGTAATGATCAAATACTGGAGGGTAATCTCCGTACTTCTCCAGCTGAGGGTGTTTTAAACACCCACCCTTCGAATCGTTAACAGAGCTTAGATTCGGAGTAAGTGAGAGTATGACGGTGGACTCCTTTCCGTGTGCTATGACCTCTCTTTGAGTCTTTGACATTCGGTCGGTGAAAACATCCGACACGGTGAGGCGGAGAAGAGGGGAAACGAAGAATGCAAGGACTTCTAACAATGGCTCTCCGACCACCAAAGATACGAATTCACTCCAACTAGTAAGAGCCTTTCTTGGGCAGATGACTCTTGTGGATGAGGCACCGTTTGCTCACCGCATATGAGCCTCAGCAAAGCCTTTTGCTTCGTTCCGATGATGACAGAGAGTGTTTGATCGTAATGCGGTGAAGCCTTGGGCCATTAGTTATTCTTCTCCGCCAACTCATGACGATCTGCTCCGCAAACAGTGAATCTCCCCCGATATAACTCGCCTTGGTCGACCTTCATTGGCGTAACCTCCACTCCACCGTCTTTCCTTCGAGTACGGAGTATCGATGTCAGGATAGAAGTCATACCGCGAGAGTATCGATGTATGATGACATCAAGTCCATGCCATCCAGAAACTAGTTCGCGATGGGGCCAACTGCAACTGGGAAACCACTCGATTTGCCAGCAAGACAATTAAGGCTTTCACGTTCATCATTTCGTGCATCTTGAGAAAGAAGCAAAAAGATAGTTAAATCCGAGCTCCTGGAACCAATTGACTTGCCAAATCCTTGGATCCCACAACACATCGCTAACAACATGTGATGATTGTTGACCGTAGAAAGTGAAGCAACAGGAGAGCCGGATCGAGCTCAATCGACCTACTACCAGAAGATAGGTAGTTAGATATCACCTATTCGATTCTGCCACGTACAAGACGCCTTTAACGAGGTGCTTAGGGACCCCCCCATTAGTTTATTTTGCTGTATCTGAATTTAATCTGTATTTAGAGCATGGGGAGCACTATCTGGCCCGTTCACTTCGGTAAGCTAGTTAACTACTGCACCTCCGAAGTATTGACAGGGTATAAATGCATTTTCAGCAAACAACGTGGAATCGAAGGATCGGCATATTACATGCTATTATAAACATGGAGATTGGTGCCGAAAATAGCGAATAAAACTGACAAAATGAGCCAAAATGATACGCAATAATAGATTCCCTAAGCATCTATCCAAGTGTAATGATACCGGGAGAGACCAAAAATATAAATGTCTTCATTATCATTGTCAACATGCCAGATTCTTTCCAGTATCACCAACAGAGCTGTATCGTCTCAAAAATCCCCAAAAATTCCTTGTATGTACTCCGTGGGAAACATTCAAAAAAAGAAGAATCGTCTAAGCATGGTAATCGCCCTTCGAGGCCGCCTCGTCGGAATACCACGCGTCTGAAACTCACTATCGAATCCATTATAACCGCACCTTTGCGCCGATACCTTTCCCCCGGTAGGAAATTGTATCTGTATATTCACCTAGTTTTATGCTGATATCCGCGACAGCGTCTATCTCCAAGGTGCCTCCAAGTGCCCTTTTAAGAGCCTCATAGCCTGCACCTCCAAGGTCTAAATCCACGGGAAGCCGTGGCGTCTCTGACAGCCCCGGTGGAACCGGAAAAGGAGAGCTGTATTGAATTCTGCCGACAGGGGAAGTATGATTGTATAAAGCTGTTGCATCAACAGATGTAATAAAGATTGTCGTTTCCGCAAGCGGCGATAACAATGTGAAATCCGCCGTTGAAGTCCACAGATGCATCTATAATGTGAGGAAGTTCGAATCAGCACAAAGGAAAAGAATATCAAGAAGCGTACTTGAAGGCATGCTGAGCAGAATGGAAGAGACTGAAACCCACAGAAAGGAAAGGGAAAATGGTTATATGGGTCTCCTCTCAAATTTGATAAACGTAGACCATACCGTGGCATCTTTGATAAAATGTGGTCGACCGTGATCGTCCGGTTCCCCGCCATCGTCGTCGTCACCGTCATTAGGAAGATGGAGTTTTGGTACTGGAACTTCAATTTGAAGCATCGACAGCGCTTGCCCGAGCGCTGGCAAAGATGGGATAGAACCGTTATACGGTGATAGGGTGACGCTTGTATTTAGACCTGCTGAAAATTAGAAACATAAGCTAGGAAACGGTCCCTGGGGACTTACCAGATATGTAGCGGGAGATTAGTTCCCGACCAACAATTACGCCTCTCATTCCGCTGCCAGCCAAGGGATTCCAGAATCCTTCCACCTCAACAAAAGAATTTGAACCGGGGATCACGGACATATTATGTCCCATTACATGAGCGACACTCGAACCATTGTAAAGTAGTTTCATGTCGATGTAAGGTATGTGTGCAGAGTAATTCGTTGGGTTGGTGAAATTTATAGCTGCCTTAAGCGAGATACTGGATTTCGTTGTCTGAAATATCTTGATAGATTCAATTTTTGGCTTGATGTCGTTGAAGCCGCCTCCAAGTGGAGCTAGCCTTGAAGTCAGTCCCAGATTCTTTCAAGGCCGTTGGTTAAACCATGACTTACCTTTTACAGTAATGTTCCCGCTGGCTGGGATGTCTCGGATTACGAATCGTCCAAGCGCCGTATCCAACTCCGCCGCCACATTGGCTTTGGCTTGTAAAGAGATCGTCTTCCCGGTCAAGATTACCTTCTTAACAATGTCGGCGAAGACATCCTCGTCAACAATTTGCAACGGTGCCTTCTTGATGTCAAACTCTACCAGAAGCGCTGGAGAGTGGTTCGGGCCATCTCTGATGCGATGGACAGTCGCATTCTGCCATTTCTGCAAATCTATATACCCAAGTTTCTTCTCGTGGTAAAAGATGTCCGCGACAGTGCGAACACGTGATATATTTATGGGGACGTTTATTTCCTTCGGTAGCTCAACAAGTGCCTCCACAAGTGCAGATATTCTTGGTTGTGCTTCTGGGGTATTGGGTTCCGCAAAAGGTTCAGGAAGGGAAAAATGTACATGAGACATAGAAAAACGTTTGATGAGATTGGCAAGACCTCTGCTAGGAACAGAAACTGGAACAGTGACGCTGTGTAAAAGATCCTCTAACCAGTCCGGGAGTGCCGGCGAACCGAATGCCCCTCCGCGAACATATACAAAGGTCTCGAGACCTTTGATATAGCTTTGGACCAGAAGGTCCAAAGGCGAAGAAGTCTTGCCCGGGCATATTGTTGTCAATGCATCAGGAACTTCATAGACAAACCCGGTGACCGACGCGATCACAGGTCTTCTAGGTTCAATGCTAATAGCATCGCTAGTGGCATTGCCTATGAGAATGTAGTCGTTGTCCGGTGAGCAATTTGGTACTAAAATCTCAAACGTAAGGGAAGGCACGGCGATTTCGACTGCATATCTATTCTGAAAGCGAAGGGAAATATCGGCAGCTATGGCCTTACGTTTTCCCGGTAACTGGAACTCGTGGACATTTAGTTTCGTAATGTTAAAGTCGGGGAAATACGGGAGGTCGCGGCCTGTATACTTTGTTAGAATTCATATCCGAAAAAAAGAGTCAACTAGGGGTAATAAAGGCCTATACAGGGATTGACCTTGAAAAACAAATGACTCCGAAATATCCTGCGCTCCTAGTTGGAGAAAGCCGGACCGGAGTGGCACTGATGCCACACCCTTTATACGCAAACGGCCAAGGCGTCCCTCAAGCCAATCGTTCGCGATTCCACGGATTCCATCGACGTCTCCAGTACTCAGATCAGCGAAGAATTCAACATGGTTTTGATGCCCATTCCGAATATTAACTTTGATTGGCGGTACTGCGGCTGTTCCCAATAAAATATTTCCGTATTCAGGAAGATATATCTGGATATTAGATTCTCCGCTTTCTACTTCTTTCCCTACCCAGGTTGCCAGGCGGCCTAAATTCCGCACGGCTGGTTTCTTCACTCGAGAAGCGTCAAGGAAGAATGAAGCTTGGATCTTTGTTCGTACGCCAGATGATGTAAATGCGACAATTGAAACTCCAACGGGCTCAAAGACAGCAGCTTCTCTCGCATACTCCTCAATAGCCGAGGGCGCGCCAAAACCAAGAAGCAGAATTAAGATTATTGTCAGACAGAGGCTAGCCAGCGATATCACAATTAGCCATCTCACTCTGTTGTCTTTTCCATCTGAAGATTGATCTGGTGGTGTTTGAGTGGACCCGGCAGATGATGAAATGGAACGGTGATCATCATCCTGTGAGGATCGCTGGTGCTCTTGAGAAAGAAGAGGCGTCGTTTCGGAGGCATTTCTATCTGGCTCTGATGCGGATTTTCTCTTCGAGTGAACGGAATGTTGAGAGTGGGAAGAGGAAGGAGATCGCGCCAACAATGGTGAACTTTCGTCACCAGCCATTATCTCGTGCGGGAGCAGCAGTCAGGCTGCCTGTGAGCTTTAGGGTATTCTCATTGAAAAGCAGTGAGCAAAAACCTCATAAGAAGTAAATGACGATAATGGGAAGAGTAGGTCGAAATAATGAGAGCTTTGGTTCGCGGATGGGACAAACTCTTCGGTGCAGAATCTGGGTGTCATACACTTGACGTCTCCAGACTCCGGGGACATTTCAAGTGACATCAAACACACTTGGGAGTTGCACGGCCTTGGAAGGTTCGTCATCCGCAAGGGTCCAACAGCACGCCTTACTATCTTTGGGCTAGCTCCCAACAAAACACTTTAGCGTAGCTTACATAAGTGCGCTTATCGGTCCTTATCTATTTAGCGCCATTTCCGATTGTCGCTAGCAAGCCTAATTGGCCAGTGGGTTCTGAGGAGCTCCAGGTTCGGGTAGACGGGCGGCTCTCTTTGTGTTCGCATATCAAAGACGGAAGTGAGGGCAAAAGGGAGCTCCACACCGATGCCATTCTTTGAAAATTGAGTCAATTCTACCAAACATTCGATCAAGATGGCAAAATTTAATATTCTTTCGTCCTCTTCTTCCCTCTTTCCGCAGATTTCCCGCATTCGCCTTCCCTGCTTCACTATTCAACCTTACAATCACCAGCCCTTCTACTCCCCCTACAAGTTCAATTCTACTCCTATGCAATCTGCGACACGAAGCACTGCTAACGCTTGCCGAAACATGACGATAAATCAGTTGAGATCATACACCAATGGCTCTCATGCTCCTGTTACTCCCAGACACCTCCTTTCAATTGCAGACCTTACACCCATAGAATTCGCAACTCTCGTCCGAAATGCCTCGTCTCACAAGCAAGCTATCAAATCCAACTCAATGCCTGAGCGTTTACTGGGTGCCTTGTCAGGAAAGACCGTAGCTATGATATTTAGCAAGCGCAGTACCAGAACAAGAGTGTCAACCGAAGGCGCCGTGGTGAAAATGGGAGGCCATCCGATGTTCCTGGGCAAGGATGATATTCAATTGGGTGTTAACGAGTCACTGTATGATACTTCTGTCGTAATATCCTCAATGGTATCTTGCATCGTTGCTCGCGTGGGACCTCACTCCGACATCGCGGAATTGGCCGAACACTCGAGTGTGCCAGTCATCAACGCCCTATGTGACACCTTCCATCCACTGCAGGCAATCGCCGACTTTCTCACAATCCATGAAGCTTTTGCATCACAATCCACTGCACAGGAAAGCAACACTTCAGATTTGGGGCTAGAAGGACTGAAAATCGCGTGGGTCGGAGACGCAAACAACGTTCTTTATGACCTTGCCATCGCCGCAACAAAGATGGGAGTAAATGTCTCTGTCGCGACACCCAAGGGTTATGAAATGCCGTCGCATATCGTCGAATTGATCCAAGAAGCAAGAGAAGGAGTGTGGTCACCAGGCAATCTCGTCCAAACCAACGTGCCGGAGGAGGCTGTAAAAGATGCCGATATCATTGTGACCGACACCTGGGTGTCGATGGGGCAAGAGACCGAAAAAAATAAACGACTCGAATCCTTCAAGGGTTTTCAGGTCACTTCTGATCTTGCCAAACGAGGCGGCGCAAAAGAAAATTGGAAGTTCATGCATTGTCTACCTCGACATCCGGAGGAGGTTAGCGACGATGTTTTTTACAGTGAGAGATCTCTTGTCTTCCCGGAGGCTGAGAATCGACTCTGGGCAGCCATCTCGGCGCTGGAAGGGTTTGTTGTCAACAAAGGGAAGATTGCTTGAAAATCCATATAGCCATGGTGACGATTAAATGCTCTACGGTTTAGAGAATTTCTTTCTGATTTCGGCTGAAATCGTTTGCACTGCCAGCGGGGGTTTTCGGGAGTAGTTATATCAACTTGAGATAGATTCGAGAATATTTAAATTGTTCTCTAAATTAAAATCTGTACCGCTCCTTTCCGTATTTCCGCCACGTACGATGCAAAACCCTGATGGCTCGGCGTCATCATGCTTGCTCAAGGATGCAGTAACTAACTTACGTGGTCTGTGCACCTGGCAAGGTCCTCCCCAGGTTTCTTGGTCTCGGCTGTTGAGCTCACCAGTTTGCTGATACGTTACAAATTTATCAGTTAAGGCTCGGGTACTTCGACCAGGGATTCATTATCTTGAGAAATTGATGATTACTGTTAGTGTGGAATTCCTACAGTTCGCCCTCTCAACTCGGGTGATACCGTATACATCCACCAAGTGAGGGCCTAGACCAGACGATATCACGATATTTCGCTACCGAATACAACATCAACCTCCTCCATTCAACAGGCATATCTCTTGATCTCTTCCAATTAAGACCAGTACGACAATTCGCCCTTCCATCTAGAGTTATGGAGGTAAGTGCTTTCGCTACGTATCTTACACCACAAATCAATCATCAGCTAACCGTGGCATCCAAGTCCCTGTCCCATTCTCGCAGCAGCTCGGGCGGTTTTCGCTCTCGTCGGTCCTACGCCAACCTTCAACACATCACACTCGCCCCTCTCACAAGCAGATTCCCTCTAGACGACGATGAAGTTGACGGTGGCGCCGATGGCCTAATTTCTCAAGTAGAAAGTGACAATGGTCATCACCCTCAATTTCCAACTACATCATACTTTTCGACAAGTTCGATGCCAACCACTCCTCCCGTGTTATCCGACTCGCGAAATGTATCATTCACCGATTTGACTAGAAAGAGCAAATCAATAAAAGTTACTCCTTTGAGTGAAACCGGGCTGGATTTGCTTAATGTTAAGAGACCTGCACACCACAGGACGCTAAGTCATAACCCAAGGGAACGATTGGCCCGTGTTCGAAGTCAACATGAGGATAATGAATGGCTACTTAGAGCAGGATTGGCATTGGCAACTTCAGCACGGGAAGAGAAGGGTCAAGGCTGGCTTGCAAAGCGAGAGAGCTCAACGAGCCTCCTATCGGAGTCGAATCAGGAACCCAATCGCCGACCGCATCTGTCGAGGAGTCAAACTGCACGCCGATATCGCTCAGGAGCATCCACTCCGAATGTTCCATTTCACGGGTCAAAATCGCCACTTGCAAGTCCTTGGAGCAGTCGGGCATCTTTCATGACTGCAGCAGATGGCGCGTTCTATTCTCGGAGCGGCCTAGCCACCCCATCTCAAGGCCAAGCGAACGAAATCATTCCGGACTTCGTGGAGAAGACTGTCCGTGACGAGATGAGGTCCATCATGCTTCGGGATCGCAACGGCCACAACTCACCCCAGACCGGGGATGTCGATGCCAATTATGACTACGCCTCTCGAAGATCTTCTATTTTTGACCGATCATTTCCTTCGTCTGAGCTAGATCGTTCTGACTCCGAGTCTGACGAAGAAAGTGAATTCGGCGAGGCTGATATGCATCGTCTGACCCGCCAGCAAGGGTTTGGCCTAGGGCCTTGGATAGATCGACTGGTGGAATGGACATTGTTTAACGTGGAAGAAGAGAGCTCCCCTATTGCCCATACGCAATGGACTGACGAACACGATACGTTGGTTGCCAATCCCGCAGTCGGAAGGGACGTAGGCATCGCCCAAGTGGAAGAGAAAGAACAATCAGACTCAGAAGTGGAATCAGATTGTCAAAGTATCGGAACAGCAGAAGATTCTTTGCCATCAAGCCGATCTGATGAGCCTAGTGAGCAAGGGGGTTGGGCTGATGTGAAATGGCTACTGCGTGTTGCCAGAAATGCCTTGTGATGTCACTTGCCAGAATCATGTCCATGCCTCATTCTTTGGTCTCTCACAATGAATATGCACATAATATTAATGTATGACCCATGTGTCTATGTTTTGGATGCTGGTACTTGAATTCCATGCTGCTTTTGCTGCTAAATTATATATGTAACTGCCTAATTAGATACTTTTGCTTTTTGAACAATGATTCAAGCATCGGTCAAAACTCTTCACTTCACATGAAGCAGGTTTAGAATGAAAAGGCTAGAGATCAATATAATTCCGTGCAGGTACCCGCATAGGCATTCACTCAATAGCCACCTGGACACCAATCCCCATCACTATTCTGTACTCTGTACAGAGTACACCATACAATGTTTGAACATCTGGGACATGAAACCAGTGTACCACTTTGTTGCCTCCTCAGAACTGAATTTTCTGCTTGGTTACTGATATGGCAAGGTACAAATACTGCAGTTCTTGCAGAGCTGATTGCATTTGCACAGCAAAGTTAATCTAGGTTTGCTCATCATTGCTGACAACTAATCTTCCACATCAGCATCAACAGCACTCAGGAAGTATTCGCCATCAATCTTCACAGTCAAAGACTAAGATGTGGTTGGACTGTGGCTTAGTTAACTAACTAGCCATAGTCACTAGCCACAAGAATATACTTTGCCACATAAACTGCGCCATTTTGTGGCGGAGAGTCTAACCACCTGCATCAGGTGAAAAATGATCAACCCTTTGAAGTTTGGGCATGTTTACATTGCTAATATTTTTTGGCTGAATGATGTTCATCGGGCATCTCCTAGTGCAAGATGGCTTTTACAAAATAAACCTTTCGACGAGTTTTGAAGAGTCCAGCAATGGGCTGGTTGATGAGCACATTTGATCTGCTTTTTGACCTGGGAAAATATGAACCAAGAAACAAAGCAGTTGATCCTTATACTATTGAGATGCCCAAAGAGAGCGTGAGAAACAAGCTCTTTTTGTTTCAATTGAAAAGTCAAGTGTCAGGACGGAGCATTATCTAGGTGCATCCATATCTGGCTACCTGACAACACAGTTTCTGCCCAATTACTGATAGGTTCCAAATGGCTGCCCATTGTGGCTGGCAGGGTTTCTGTCATGCGAAGTCGATCATTATACTCCGTACGGAGTATCAGGTCACTCGCACCAGGTTTCTGCACAGATGCAAGGTCGATCCGGCAGCTTGAAATTTCCGGTTCAGGTCCAGAATGATACTCCCCTGTATGTATGTGCGGTACATACAGCTTGCTTGCTATACTCCGTACAATTGCCAAACTTCCCAATTTGGCGTGTGATTAAGGAGTACAACGGTTTCGCTGTGGGATTCAACAAAGCATAAGCTTAGATATAACAAACAGTTGAGTGTCTGTACTCCGTGCAATTGGGGGCGTCTTGGGTGGAAGTCACTCTTCTCGCCTTGATGCACGTAGTCCTACTGACATGTATCGTGCAAGGTTCGAGCCTTTGAGCCGATCCATCTCGACCCATTTGACATTCTCTGTGGTCTAAATAGTTAATGCTCCACAGTACCAAAGGAGACTGCTTCTGAAAGGGAAAATGACGGAAAATGACGTGAGCATGCACTATTAGATATTGGGACGAGGCTAGTTCCAGGGAGGAGAACTGAAGTATTGGTTCTCTTCCCTCCAGAGAGAAACTGCAATTCCCATGCCAGCACTCAGGCAGCAAATAGTGGTTGTGACTGGTAACTGAATGTGGGCAACAAGGCGAGGGTGGACGAATCATGTTTTAAAAAACTGGCTTGGTCCATCGAGGGCGTGAACTGTGGCAGCATTGTTCTCCATTACCGGAAGAGCTGTTCTTGATTCCAAAGGTGCTATCTTGATCGGCAAGATAACAATGAAAACGTATGAACGGAGTACAGTAGTTACAGACAATACCTCTATGGTATATGGCAGTATTTTGAAAGATGTGCGCGTGTGCGTACACATACACAGTGCAGAGGATGAACTGTACCTCGCCTTGCTCTCCCGAACTCGGAAGCTCCAGGTAGCCACGGATGCATTCTTTCCATTTTAGGAAAGTTCTCAACCCACATCACTTTCCGAGCAAGCTGTCTTGGGGCGCTGTTGCCGCCTTGGGAGGATATGCCAGAAAAGGGAAAATGCGATGAGAGCTACGGGTTGAAGGCGTACCTGGGTAGTGAGGGTCATTTCCTCTTTTGGCTGCCATCGAGCTTAACTGCCAAACTAGCGATTTGAGTTGAGACCAGCGCTCCGGGGTGTTCCACACTAAAAAACAAATCTTTAGCGGATGACCCCTGATTAGTAATACATGCCGGGGACCCCCAAGAAACCCACCAAAAAGCGCCACACACGCACTGTTGCACAAAGCTTTGAACCCTCTGACCGCGAACCTCCGAGAGAGAATGACCAGAAGGTATGGAGTACGGAGTATGGATAGAATAACTGCTGTATAGTAATTGTCGCACTGTTTCAATCTCTTTGCAGCTATTTTCATTTGACCAGCTTACGGAATGAAGTCGCAGATAAAGAAAAGCCTTTTGGGATAATCCCCAACATTTCCCCTCTCATTATCGGGAAGTGACAATGCTGAGTGAATAACTAATCAATGAAAGGAAGGGGTGCTTTTCTGAGGCAACCAATAGACATCTCGAAACGCTTGTCTCCAGTGCCGTGGTTTTGGTGGCTTCTTAGCTCTTGGATTCCAAAGGTCCGTCAACCCGGGAATTCCTACATCGCCCTCCGAGCCTCGAATAAGACACAATAAGATACAATCCGATGGCCGTAATAACAGGCATTGTCCGAACATTTGCCATCAAACTCAGGACTCTTGTTCTCTCCTCAGCTCAGAAAAAAGAAGCACGACCAATATTGATTTGCAATGTTCATCCGCGCTCCAGCTGGATGGGTCCGAGATCTTAGCTGGTGGAGCTTTACGAAAGGCCTTAGGATTTGCCTAACACCGCCGCGCCCCCCTCAAGAAAAACAAATGTCCAGGTAGTAGTAAATTCATCCTCTGGCAGCGCAAATCCACCAGTTCGCGTTTATGCGCAATAGTAGATTTCAGGTTTGCCCCACGCCAAGAGAGGAGCAAAAAGGGTTCCTTTCCTCATTCTATCATGATGGCGTTGGGAACAATTCATAAAGTCAACTGGAACCCTCACATAAGTTAACCCTTTTGTTGTTCTATCTGCTATATTGTGTTTCCCACTATGCAAACTACTCCAGTGGCATAGTCTCGCGCTATCTTTCTGCCAGCTACTCGTTCACTTAGCTTTCTCCAAAGCCGATTGGTAGTGCTAGTTACTTCTGCCCAATGTCAGGACCAGAGGGTCAACAGGCAAAGGAATCGCATCTGATAAAAAGGCTTTTTGGCTCCACCAGCACTTCGTTTCGAGCAGCAGGTCGACCTTTCCACCGGAGATTTTCCCGGAGCAGGTAACGTACCCTATTTTCCTTTGACAGGTACGGAGTAGGAGAAGACGATGCGAAAGATGGAACCTTGACACGGAAGCGTTGAGCTAAATATTAAGCTAGCAGGAATATTGAAGACCCAATTGTCCTTCCTGAGCCAGAAATGAACCCGGAATCGCGCGCGCATTTTGAGTCGGCTGCAATGGCCGGCATGTCAGAAGCCTCACAGCGACGCGAGGACTCTAATTTCGATCTATTCGACTGGTATCCTCGCTACCAGAATTGCCAGAGATACTTCCTTGATCATGCCCAGCACAGCGTTCCTGTCCAAGCTCTGTCTTCGTTTCTCAATATCCTCCTTCCGTTTCAAAGGCAACCGAACCCTGTTTCCAACTCCGTAGCGGATGCAGCTCGGTGTCAGCCTCAGAGCACTTCGAGTACGGTCCCTTCTGTGCCGCCGAGTGTGTCTTTAGTCCCTTACCTACGTCGTCTGGTCGCGACTGGGATGGATTACCCCGGTGTCTTACATGGGTTCTTTGGTGACGATTGGGCTGCTGGGATAGGCCTATTGCACGAACAAGAACGTCAAAACTTTCTGTTTGCTGCAAAGAGCGGTGGATGGGCCGCTGTGAAACGCGACTATGATATCCCTCCGCTTGAAACCGTTCCATTCTTGCGGCCTCTCCAGGGCTCGGTTGATTCTGAAATCGAGGCTGCCGAGAAGGGATGGAGTGAATGGCTTGCGATGGAAGACTGGATGGTTGGACCTCGGGCGCCTGATGCCCTCCACGAATCTTCGCCGTCATCGTGATCTCGAAGCGCTTGAGCTTATCGTTTCCTCGTTCAACTCAAGGATTTTCGCCCCATATCCTTTCTATACCATATCGCTCTTCACGGGCATGGGATTCATCTATTGATAGAGTCTACCTTTTTTTTCCGGGCAATTAATCATTTCCAAGCCCTTTTTTGCTTGATTTCCTTTGTCATACATTTTCCGTTTGTTTTTCCTCCGACGCCCTAATGATTGCATGCCGGGCGGGATTCTGCTGCGTGTTTCTTATGTTTGTCTAATGCGTCACGAGATACCTTGCAATCCACAACTCTCGCTGAAATTTCTGTTTTCCCGCTCCCCTTTTCCTTCCTGACGTTTGAGCATAGCTACTTTTCAGGACAAATAATGTCCTTGTATTCGGGGATATCAGCTATGGCCCACTTCTATGTTCATCTTAGCGCTCTTTTTTGGGCTGATAAATTTGTTCATTTTGGGTCAGATACCTTTGCCATTACCTAGACCGCGAAAGCCAAACATCTCCTATGTATGGAGTGGCTCCGGGACTACGCCTAATTTGATGCTGCTAGCAGTGGCATTCTCTTCTTCATCTCAAACAGCAAGGGCTGCCTGTAGACTGGTAGTCTTGCAGAGGTATTAAGACTCTTAGAGCATTTCAGCATTGGGTGGGCACATGAAAGATAGGTACATACAGTACTAGGTAACTTCCCACCCGAAATACCAGCAACTGTCGGCCAAACAGGTGTGCAATTAGCTTGCAACCTTCCGCTGACCTCATCTCATCATCAAGAGTTGAAAGCCCTTTTTTGTTGAAGGACCATTCTCCTTTTTTCTTTCTCTCTATTTATATTGGCAATTATCATCAAGCAATACCGGCATCTGACAAGCTCCCTTGCTGGGGAAACTCCAGCACTCCAGGATCTGCCATGCGGGGTAATTCTTTCATAGACTGGAAACTAACCCTTTCCTCGCATCTTCCCCAGACAAAACTCATCTCTCCCTTGCTCCTGCCTTTAGAAATTGCCGGTTAACCTTTCCTCAGGCCCGTAAAAGGAAGACCTGTTGACAAGAAAGAGAATTGCATTCAGCTGCCCGGCGAGACTTAAACCTTTAGCCATCAGTTGCAGCCGAACCAAAATTCCATGGTACGCAACAAGATATCACATGGACCACTTTCGATATGACTCTACCCAGTCAACCCGTATTTTATCAATATCTACCCCGTAGAGCCGCGCCGTTGCACCCGCCGTCCCTGCAGATCACGGTGGAAACACAGTAACTAGCGAATCGGCAATCAACCGATTGCGATCCACAAGAGGAGCGCATAGTAGCTAGCCGGCGTATGCAAGGGCTTCCGGGAGGCTTCATGCAACCAATATAGCGGTGTGGCTATTGTGGATTTTATGCTTTGGATTGGAGTGGCGAAGCGACCCCTGCAATGTGGATGCTATCATATACAATTATGTCTTTGGATTATTGCACTTGAAAGGGAAGAATGTTTCAAATTTATACTTGATATTATATATGTTACTCTGTCATACTGTATACAGAGTGCTGTACATACTGTACATACATTGTGAGCGTAACACAGTCCACTCAGGGTATATAAAAAAATGTCAGAACTATACAAATCGACTCCAGCAGAAAACTCCAATAACCAAGCTTGTATCAAAAACATGCCTGAAGCCCTAGAGCGGCGGAAGAAACTAAAAGGCGATATATGGGTGCCCAGGAGTGTTAACCAGGACATAATTGGCCAGCTGGGTTATCAGAGATATATGCCTGGTAGACCTCGTCTTAAAACCATTCCAGAAATGGAGTGCGTGTGAGCATTCTCCACTTTTAATATGTTCTAGAAGACTTCTAGCCGAATGGGTCCGAAATATCGACCGCCTCCTCTCTTCCGCTGTGGAGTTCTCCCCAGAGCCATCATGCCCACCACGCTGCACGGTCCATCCACAGCACAGACAAGGTCTTCCGGGTTCCGGTGTTCCTGTCTCGGGATCCAGGAATGGAAAACTCGTCGATGTCTCCCAGACAAATTCAGTGTCAACTGAAACAGGGACACTGCGGCGGTGAGCAAGAGCCAAAATATCGGCTATGCAAAAGTACGTCCAGTCCGGCCGGGCGGAAAGGGGCAAGAGGTCGATCAGCTGCTGATAATCCATACCAAGCTGACCTATCACGGATGTACTTTTAACGGCCTGGAGCTTCTCATCGCGCCCCAGGCAGTTTCCGCAGCAGCGCTGGAGGCTTGGCAGAAAGATTCGAGAACCGAAGTCGCCGCAGGAGACACAGTATGGGTCTCGAAGAAGGTTGTAGATCCTTCTCATGGGGAGCGTTCGGTATATATCGTATTCTTTCATCCGCATGAGTGCACTTTGGCAATTTTCTGCTACCAGCCGGTAGAATGGAAGACTCTTGACGTAGGCGTCAAACTTGGAGTTCGTCGCGGACAGCCTAGTCAGAGACCTGCAGTCTAAAGGGAAAAGGACCATATCCACAAGTTCCAGAGGGAAGACGTCTAAAAAGCTGGACTTGACCTTAGGCCGGTCGGGGTTATATGGCCTAGGCCGGATGGAACGAGGAAACGTATAGCCTTGAGTTTCCCGCAACGGTGGACTGAACTTCTCAAGAAGGGCTTCGTTGCTTGCAGATTCGAAGGGAACCTCCTCTGTCACGTTCATTCTGCTATGTCCATGCGCCATCTTTTCCGTGGGTGAAATCAAGAGAAAAATTATAAACCTACTTTAACAATACAAAAAGATCCTGAGTATTTGCGATTTAACTGAGAGAATTAATATTAGATATGATCTGCTGTGCAAGAGGGAATTGGATTGAGACTGACCTTGACAGGTCAAGTAACCCGCCTTTAAATAGGGCAACCCTTGCTTAGCCATAGTGACCGTAAAATGACTCTAGCTGTCATAGTATGCATCCATGGTTCAATCTACAGAACATACTCTGTATATGGGTTGTGATTGCCTGTGAGTTGTGGTGATTGTTTGGAACATTGAAATATGGTAATATCGTCCACTCTTTCTTCAGATGAGATATGGAGCCCACCTCACTTATGTAGTTAAGCACCGCATCTGCTGAGCTCAGCATAAACTAAACCCTTTGGAGTGCCTAACGCCACAAAGTGGCTTGAGTCTGAGGAAATTCGCAACAACAATCTTCCACCCTCACCTGCTGAGTCTCATCAATCACCGTCACTTGAGAGCATTACATGGTTCACCATGAAGGAGTATATGCAGAGAAAATATAGTACAGCTAGCTTCTAAGTATGTTTATATGTATTTAAATGTCAGCTTTGGTGAAAGCTAACTGAGTGATTTAGGATCATTTCTGTTGCTAGTGAATTCTCTTTGAAGAGCACAAATCTACATTCCTTGAAAAGAGTAATTCTATAATGAGCAGATGATGAAAGAAGATGGCCTATCTTCCAGATGATAAGGCTTCTGAGCCTGAATGGGCTCTTCTTCTGGAAAGATGCATATCCCAGAAGATAATCTCCTCCGAATTTCGGGACTTCGCGATGATTATGATGCGCAGACATCCTATTTCGGGAAAGACGCTTATACGGCTCGTCCTGGAATCGAGACTGGCTTCAAACATCATTTGGGATCCATTGATACCACTGTATGTTGAGGTGCTGCAGAGACTGGGCTATATCAGTCTGCCTGAGATACTGAAGCCGCTCTTGGAACATTCAACAATATTCGAGGATACACATCCAATACCAAAGGCTCAACCTGATGGAAAGGGCGTGAAGAGAAAGAGAAAGGCGTCAACCTTAATGACAGACAACAAAATAATTCAAAATATCATGGCCACTATTACCATGGGTGGTGGGCCTAAAACCACTCGCGGTGCGATTGATATATTTAATGCTCTTGCCCAATGGATCTCTACTCTCCTCACTTGGAGTCCCTCAGGCGATGGCCCGGAAAACGGAAGTTCAGGGAGCATATTAGGCCATCAAGATGGAGCTTGCATTTTTGGAAGTCTGGGTTTTCTGTTAGTCGCTCTGGCAGCCACTGAAAAAGGCGTCAGTGCGTTGACTTCTTTGTCGAATAAAGGTATACTATCCTTTGTTGTTTTACCTGTTTCGCGATGCTAATACTTGGAAAAGATCGAAAACGTCTTGGACAAGCTCTTTCGTTATATACGCCTATTTGCGCCGATTACTCTATCCCGTTAAGAAACAGACTGGATTCCATCCAAAAGGACTTTAATCTTTATCCAGCTGATGAAAACAAAGGACTGGGAGACTCTATGATGGGAGTTGTCAATGTTGCGGCATTGCAGTTTGAATCCAACGTCGTAGATATTCCTGCCACAAACTCTAGAGCTGGTCTCTACATCTACCTCAATGCCTTGGTATTTTTGCCCGTGTTCCTAAATCCGACTCGTGATTGACTTGGTATAGCTTGTAGGACGCCCCTTGGTCGACGATATAATGCTCCTTAATTATCTAAACAACCGCTATGAAGTAAGCTTTGTTCATGGATAGTAATATGACCACACTTTGACCTTTTACTTTAGGGTCACCGCATCGCAATGGTCGAAGAGCTCATTACCGCTGCATTTGATGTTTTGTCAAATGGGATGTACCGGAATGAATCTAGCAAAACAATGTTTCTTTTCAGAGCATTTCTCGTGAATAGGCTACCGCCATTTCTTGCTTACATGTCCGCGTCGGCCATGACCTCAATTCCTATGGAGGTCTGCATTACTCGTGCTTTGAGCCGTGTTGATCCAAACACGTTTCCTTCTTTTTCCGAGACATTCTCTATGCAGGGCAATTCAGTACTTTCGGATGTCCGACAAGAATTCCTGTTCTCTTGCGCTTTGCATAGGTTGATTCCCGAGTCTAGCATCGAACGTATATTAGGGGAGAATCCTATGCAGACACTTCCCGTTGGAGGCCAATTCATGAAAGATAATTTGATTGCGCAGATGAACAACAATCCCGAGCGAGCGGAACAACTTCTGAATGGGATTGAATCTATGGATGGAAATTCTGGGGCGGTAGTCGACGCCATAGCCGAGGTCATGCATGGTTTGTGTTCGAGAAAGGAAACGATGACATTAAAGAATATATGCAATTGTCTGTCTCGGAAACCTGAAGCATTGGGTGTTATGCTTTTGTTCAAAAGCCCGTCTTTTATTTTGCAGCCCCTTTGCTCCTTACTGGACGCGTGGAAGTGGGATGAAGAGCAAGGTAGGAGAGTTGTCTTATTCTGCTTTTGATATTTCTGACATGTCCATCATAGGGGAAAGCCAACTTGTTTATGACGAATTCGGCAGTATTCTACTCTTGGTACTCGCGTTCAAATACAAATATAACTTGACGCCACTGGATCTTGGAATCAGTGCTCCTGACTCTTTCGTACTACGACTTCTTGAGACGGGCGCTTTGAGCCAGCAACTTAGCGATTTGACCGATAAACAAAACCAAAACCTGAGTGCCTGGATTACTGCGTTGTTCGTTGCCGAAGGAATTAGTGACGAGTCGATGTCCTCATGCAGTCCCCAGGAGTTCTATCTTTTGGTTGCAACTCTGTTTAGCCAGAGTTTAGGAGCTTGTGAAGCCGGAAAGCTAGAGTTCGAAACGCTTAAGGGAGGGTTCGAGTGTAAGCTAAACGACTGAGAATCCCTAGAATACTTATGCTAACATGGAGCAGATCTCCTTGAACTTTTCCTGCTGCCAGCGTTGGTAATGGCGCTCACCTGGCTTGGAAATCATATCTGGGAATCCGAGAACGATCTAACGACATCTCTTAAAATTCTCCATGGCCTTATAAAGCCAGCTTCTATATCTGGAGAGGCACAGGAGATCCACCGAACTGTGCTATGCATAACCTCGCCATCATTGGAATCTTCGCTAAAAGATACCCGCTCCCGACACCCGTCTCGCACAGATATCAAGCCCATCTTGGACGTCCTCGAACCCTACAATTCATTTCGGCGAACTGGCGCCACGCATCACACTGAACTAGATAGCTGGAGGTCCAATCCTGCCGGCGGGGGCTTAGTCACTAGCATCCGGAATACCTTTTCGTCTCTCGTTCTATGGAGCACAGATCCAGAGATTAGCATGACCCCTCCAAGTTACACCCATCGTCAACTACTGGCCGGCATAGCGCATGTTGGCTCTGAGAGGGTACTCCAGGGATTGCTTGACGAGCTGAAACTGCAGACAGAAACAGGAAGCGGTGATTTAGCTTTCGATATTGCCACAACACTCATCTGTGCACCGATGGCGGAGTCGTTCACAGTTGAGCAGGCATTATATCGACATATGGACCAAGATAAATATCCTGTTCCCGGATGCACGATTCTGACACTTCGTGACGCGCTTGGTTTACAACGAGAATCTCTATCAAAGCTGATTGAGACGGACCCACACCGGGCGGAGTTGATAATTCGCCTTCATCGTCGGGTGGAAGCACTGTGCTCAATTCCACAACTGCCGTCCGGAGACGTCGACGTGGGTAATATCATGGGAAATATAAACCTAGAAGTCGTCGGTGGCAGCGATGAACAACGCCAACAAGAGCAGCAGCAGCAGGCGAACGCAATGCAATCGAATCAAGGAGTCGTTGAGACAATAGGAGATACCCCGGGAAATCTCGATGCTCTATTCGACGCCGCTGCTTCTGCCGCTGTCCCAGGTTCGAACGAAGTTGGCGGGGCGGAAGCATCTATAGGATCAGGGTTTATGGGGGGTGGGTTTGGAGGTGCTGGGGTCGATATCGGGACGGGTATGGATGACGTTTTTGGTTTGATGGACATGGGGAATCCGGAATTCATTGATTTGGACATGGAAGGCATGCTTTAAGCTGTCATGAGACCGCCAGGACCATTGATAGGAAGCTTCTTGAAATGTTCTAAATTTAGTGCGCGGATCCTAACACAATCTCTGTGTAATGCGGGGAAAAGCTTTTCGTTTTGCACGAGCGCCGAGCTAGACTTCAGTTCGGGAGTTTCATGGTAACGTCGGAAATCTCTGTTCAAAGAGTGACCATGCTATGGTTCCGCGCGAAATGCATCTAGGCTTTCCCAATCCTTGAACAAAAGATCATTACATGGATGATCACCGCTTTTGTCATTATACTCTATCTTATGTCCTTTGAAACGGAAAACAGATGCACCAATGCTGCTCCAAAACCAAGACCTGCAACTGATTTAGAGTGAAACCCTGGTTTTGCCAGCCTTTCTGCAACCTAAATCATCTGCTATCACCTCCTCTAGTCTTTTCTAATCACAGTCGCACCTTCATCCGCCGGCTCCAAAACTTTCCACTGACAAGTGATCCCATTCTCCTTGAAGACATTCACAATCCGCGTTGCAATATCCGTGAAATTTTCCGTTGCGAGAGCGAGAATCGTTGGTCCGGCGCCTGATAGGCAGATTCCTAGCAGGCCGGGTTGCGTGCTGGGTTTCATGGAATGAAGGATCTCCGTGAGTCCAGGAACAAGATGTTTCCGGTATGGTTGATGGACCTTGTCTTGCATGGCGAGATATATCATGTCAGGATCAAGAGGATCCTGGCCGAGAGCCGATGGGAGTAGAGTCGCGCGTTGGAGGTTATAGATCTAGTTATTGAATCATACGTGTTAGACGTGGTGGAGAGCATCACAAAAAAGGAGACCACCGCTGGCTTGCTGGCAAAACATACCACGTCGGCACGGGAGTAAGTTTCTGGTAAGACTTCTCTCGCCTTTGCGGTAGGGAGTTCAAAGTCAGGAATGATGGCGATAGCTTTGATTTGTTTGGCCCATGGGAATTTCTTATAATGGCCTATTCCGACAGGTGGTTCTGGCGGTTTGATCCCCGTGTCTATTCCTCCTGCCGGCGCGGGGAGAACTTCACTGAGTGGAATCTCCTTCCAGGCGAGATCTTCGGGTTTCAGTTCTCGAAGATATGTGCCCACGAAGCCGCCATAGAGTGCTGCTGCGACGTTATCGGGGTGACGTTCTATCAAGTCGAAAGTTAGATTGAAAATCACCACACATTTGGAATGTCACGATGGAGCAATAAAAAAAGAGAAAGCGTCTGCACACCCACCGATCATTAAGCAGTAATCCAACATTCTCGCTTTATCCAAGCCTAGTTTCCCTACCTCATTCCCTAGCATTACGCCCGCGGTCACCGCTGCACCGCTCGATCCCAATCCTCGACCCAGCGGAATGGGATTCTTGATGTGGACATGCGTCTGGACAGGGAATCCATGGCTGTCATGGCAGCGAAGCACATATAGCGCAACACGAGTGATCAAATTAACCTCAGGATCAAGGCTGACCTCATCAGCGCCCTCGCCTTCGTATGTGATCGAGCAGTTTAACTTGGGTTTGTTGGAGGGGTCGGCCGTCGTGGTAACGTCGAGTTCGAGGTAGATTGAGAGCGCAAGACCTGGCTTGGTAATTAGCCAGGTTATTCGCCATCTGCACTCATTTGTGCTTCAGATGAGAGAACTGGGGTTTAAATGACTTGCTTGGGAAGTTATTTACCAATTACATCGAAACCAGGGCCGATGTTGGCCGACGAGCAGGGGACTTTAATTTTGAACGCCATCGATTCAGCATGCGTTTATTTTTTATTTTTTTAACTGTACAAGTAGGTCTTCTCCCAACACTGGGTTATAATCAAGGGAGAGACGCGATAGTGTGGAAAGACGAGAGAAATGAGAGATATCATCCGGGTTTGTATCTAGTAGAGCTCTGCTTCTCGACAATGGATGACTCTGAGCGGGATTGAATGCTAACTACTCTTCGATTGGCCAGTCAGCTCCGGAGAACCTTAAACCCCGCAGCCCTAATCTTATCAGTCGTCCAAGCCCTAATTTCCCCTTCCGTCTGATCATCGACAGTCAAATCGTGTTTTGTTGAAGACGACGAACATGATGAGATCGTTACATTCTTATTTGATCCCAGCCCGTTCCCTATTCAAATCCAGCGTCAGTGATCCTTTGGCTATGATGAAACGAAAGACCTTTTCGCATACCTTTCCCAATGTCCGCTGCCCTCGATTCAGTTCTTTCGCCTGCTCCTCTCCCAACCACTCCGATTCAAGTCGATTGATGCCCTCTTCGATATCAAAGCCCCTTCCTCCACCTACAAAGACAGCCTTGCCATGGAGCTGCGGGTCTGCGGCTACCTGTTGAATTATGCGTGCAACGTCTACCGGCGTGTTGAAAGGCAGGCCGTCTCTTTTCCAGGCGTCAGTTAAACCTTTGAAGATTTGAGTATCGGTCGCCCAGGGGCAAATCGCGTTTACTCGGACGTTAAAATCCGTAACGCTAGTCATGCGAAGGGAGCGCATAAGTCCAATAATGCCGTGCTTGCTCGCCGAGTAGGCCACGACGCCCGGAGTCTCTTTGAATCCCGCCACCGATGAGATTAGAGTGAGTGATTTCACATCATCAGGGCTGCCAGCGGATTTTTCCTTCAAATATGCAAGAGCTATGCGGCAGAAGTAAAGGCAGCCAGTGAGATTGACGTCGATGACATTGGCCAATGATCCAGGGACCTAGATGCACATACACCAGTGAGATTCAAAGGAACAAAGGCACCCACCATTGAAGGAGAATAATGGCATCAGCATACCTTCCGTACGCTCTCCAAGTCCAGCTCCTCACCGTCCAGCCACCCTCTAGCATCCGTGATTCCCGCACAGTAAATCGCCAAGTCAACTCTGCCATGCTTTACGAACGCAGCATCAAAAAGCGCCAACTGCGCTTCGTAGTCGGTAACGTTGACCTTCATAAATGTTGATGACCCATTTTCCGACTGTGCACTGGACCTCAGTAACTCGTCAAGTTCAGCGCCATGCTTTTCGTCCCAGTCACAGTAGAAGACATGAGCGCCAGCGCGGAAGAGGCTGGTAACGGTTGCAGCACCGATGCCATTTGCACCGCCTAACAAGGAAGAAAAGAAAGCGTCAGATACTCAAATCAATATGATCCAGGTATAGAGTTACAGATCCTCAAAAATCTCAATGGCTTTGTACATACTTACCAGTAAGAACGACGACTTTACCCTTCACAGACGCCAGTATGTCGTTGACCACTTTGATTTCAGCCATTTTATTGAAAACAGATAGAATGAATTTCCACTGGTTCTGACGCCAACGGGAATATTGCTTCCTGTTATTAGCTGTTCCATCGCATAGACTGTAGCGCCTCAATGTATTCGGGCGAGTGAAGCTGGGCATACGATACAGTGGTTCCTGTTTCCGGAGTCTAGAAGCGGCAATCTGGGGACCGTGGAAAACATCTATGGTTATATATTTCTCCTGCGGGGGAATCGAACTTAAAAAATGGTGCTATGCCTAAATATCAGAAAGTTGAGGGGTTTCAAAGCGCAAAGACGGGTGCCATGCATCCCTCTGTATCAAAAATCAAGATGTCCTTCTTTGAGCTGCGTTGCGCTGTTTACACCAAACCACCAGCAGGCTAAACATAAACTATGATGATGTATGTACAAAACGTGTCAGGAAAACGTAGAAGCAGAAATCGAATAGGGAAAACGCATAAACGTATCGCGCAAAATGCAATAATAGAGCAAAAAAGAACCGTCATCACACAAATCGTCAAACCATCCGATACAGAAAATAAATAGGGTATCACGATCATCTCACGTCAAAAAAAATCAATTGATTTTGTCTTGTCTACCATTGCCGGTATCTCCACCTTCGGTCCTGTCCGAATCGTCCTTGGCATCTTCTTCTTGATCGTCTTCAGTATATTCGGACCCGGGAATCTCGCCCCATCCCGAACCCCGACGGCTGACTCGACCCTGCGCATTTGGAACATACGAACTTGCTGTGACGCCACCTATACTCCCCGTGGCACTATCTTTCCGCGCATGATGCGATTGTAGTCCACTGCGGATGCTGGTCCTATCCGCTAGCCCACCGCCGGAAGTAGAATATATGCTGCCGCGCTCACCGCTCACTATTCCACCTCGATTCAATGTACTTGCCAGCTCCCCTCCCACCGGTGCGGCGTTGACACTTCCCATGTTCCCGCTTAGTACACTGAGAGGTAAACTTTCGCGGCTACCACTAAAGATAGATGACGGTGCAAGGGCGCGGATAGATGCATTCGTGTCCAGAGAGTTCCGGCGATTGCGTTTAGACGAGGATGCGAGCGTGAGCACTGATGCGTTATCTGTTAGAAGATTGTTCGCCGTGGCGGTCATGTAGGTTGTCGGATGCGGGGTAACGTGTGGTGGGATGGCCGAGACGGGCGTTGTCGGAAACTGATGCGTGAATTGAACGGTTGGCTGGCCTCCACCTTGAGGTGCATGGTTGACACCGCCTGTAAAATGATGATTCGGACCTGCTGATTGTACGGTTGTCAAGGTAGTGGTGAGGGATTGCACGGAGGGGGCCGGGGACGAGAAAGTGCTCCCTTCTCCACCTCCGCGACAACTTCTGCCTCCAACGGTTGCTGATGTTCCTGCCTTTGAATAAGCCGCTTCTGACTTCACGGTATCATCAATCGTCGACAGTGTCGGCGCAGCGGATTTCCGACAAGCCATAGCGGACGCCTGTTCATTTTCTCCAGTGTAGGAACCCGAATGTGAGAATTCGCTTCGATGCAAGCTATTCGCCGGTTCTGAGAAGGAAAGGTGACCATTGTGGCGCTCTACACCTGGCGAATATATGGTGCCGGACAACGGATAGGGGTTGTTTCTAGCACTTTTCTTGTTCTTCGTTGTTGCAGCACTGGTTTCGTCTTTGTGGCTTGAAGAGTTGGCATGAGAGCCAGACGAGGTCTTCAAGTTCGCGAGTCTCTTCATCCAGTTTGCAAACGGGCGCCGACGGCCATGACGATCTAGCTATCAACATTAGCATCGTTGGGTTCTATCTGAAATAGCACGGTTCACACCCGCATCACCCACCATGAGGTCTCGATGGCGCCTCCGCTGTCGCCATTTTGGTCATCAAATTCCACGTTGTGCTTACAAGGTGCGACGTTCAGAGGTCACAGTTAACAGGACAGATAAACAGTTGACACTCAAGAGCAGGGATTAAGGAGTGCGTTTCAGCCAAAGACAGGCAGTAAATTACACAGTAACTAAAAGTGTCGGGCTTTGATACCCAGGTGAGCCCGCGCTGAGCGCTAGTGTGGCCAGACCTTGAAACTGTGGAGAGCTGTGTGGCTAACAACTAACAGGGGCGACGCAGCTTTGGTGACTCTTAGCTTTCGTCAAATCGGATTCGCTTCAAAGAGAAATATCAGAGCCTGGAACTGGACAACCAACTCACCACGTCCAGCATTGCCTTTTCGTGATCGTTGATGGCGGTTGGCGATGATGTGAATGCGCGTCAATACGTACGCCCTCAATCCAATCAGCTGTGCCCCTCCTCGCTTATGTAATTGGGGCGGACTCATTGCTGACTAAGCACCACCTTCCCCTTGATTTTTACTCCCTGCCTAGGTCAATCGACGACAACGACGCCTCCATGTGCGATCACCGGGGATGAACTCGACTGGGAAGTTTGTCCGGGCTTGTCTTGTTTGAGCAGCGCTCGTCATTCGTTGGATAGCTATATCTTTTGCGAGAAGTTTGGTGTGACTTCTCGCCTTTTTTCAGGTCGAAAAGTCGGTGATATGTATCTTCTTGGAGCTCTCAAATCTCAGTAGAGCTTGGATCATATTTGGGGTTTAGAGCCGGTCCAGAACGAGATGAAACCAGTGCAGGCTGCATGGGATTGTTAACTATTCTTGGCGAATTGTCCTTCTTTTCTGGGAAGCGCCAGGCTTGCAGAGCGCAGCCATATCCAGTGACAAGGCTGAAGCTCGAGCTTCTGTTTTGGTTTACATGTCTCAAAATTTGATGAACCCCCAAATGGATTAAACCGTTTTCTTGATCATTTGGGATTGCTTGAAATTCACCTAAATGGCGTCTCGGACTCCGCCTATTCGGCCTTTGCCCCTAAAGGTGGCGGCCAAAATTGAATCCTCTACCTCCATCAACAGCTTGAATAGCGCTGTGTTGGGGCTGGTCAAAAATTCACTGGACGCAGATGCTCATACAATAAAAATAACCGTGAATTTTCAAAAGGGTGGCTGCGCGGTTGAAGACGACGGGGTCGGTATACCTCCCCCCGAGTTCGAGGCAGCCGGTGGTTTAGGGAAACTCCATCGTATGTAATATCGATATTTGTTGCTTTTTGGGCTGGGCTCACGGGTTGTAGATACCTCAAAACTTGATTGTCCACGCGAGGTTTATGGCCGTAAGGGAATCTTCCTTTCATCTTTGGCATCACTTGCATTGGTTACGATCCTCTCCCGCCATGGTTCCCATGCCTCAACGAATTCTGTGACATACCATCACTCAACGACAGTCTCTAGGCTCTGTCCAGCTTCGCCACAGCATGATATCAATTTTGAGCAGGGCACCAGAGTTACTGTAACTAACCTGTTTGGCAACCTACCTGTCCGGGTGAAGCATCGCGCCTTGACACTGCAAAGGGATGAAGAGTTAACCAAGGAATGGGATGAACTAAAAAGGCTGATAACCGGCTTGCTCATCTCGTCAGGGCAGACGACAAAAATCATCCTTGAGGACGCCTCGAAGCCCCGAAAACTGATTATTCGAGGTTTAAGCGAAAAGTTAAGCAACTCAAGGGAACGGTTCGGAAATATTCCAGTTGACGCTGCTCTTGACGCCCTTCAGATACGTTCCATCCTTTCCCAAGCCGGCTATATTACCTCTGCAGATTCTGCGTCTTGGGTCACGGCTTCAGCGCGAGCTTCCGGTATCTCTGTGCAATCTGCAATATCTCTCACGCCCAGTCCCACCAAACAAGTGCAATTCATATCATTTGGAATTAACCCCCTTATTCAACAATCCAACGCAAACGTTCTATATGATGAGATCAACCGATTATTTACAGCTTCCAGTTTTGGCTCCGACGAAGATAACGCACCAGAAATCACTGCGGAACTTCAAGGTCTAAACCTGAAAGACGCTCAAAATGGAACAGAGACTGAAAAGAGGTATAGAACGCGAAATAAGGGTGTAAGCAGGTGGCCGATGTTCTACATCCGAATAAACCTACAAGGTAAGTATACAGTGGCTAGCGAGACCGACCCGTTATGTTCTGAAAAGTCCCTTGAGGGAATCCTCAACATACTCGTCGCGATGATCCAGCGTTTCCTTGAACAATACCACTTTCTACGACCTCGGCGCCAAAGAGGCGAAAAGAGACCTCGAGACACGTCAGGCCAAACCGACCCGGAAGGCAAACTCAGTAAGAGAGCTAAAAGCTGTGCTGCTGTCATCACTCATTCCAATGCAACTGAGCAAATCCCATCCGTTCAAGAAGAGTCCTTGAATCATCAATTCAAATTGCCCAGCAATCTTGGTTACCCTAGCACAGCTTCAAACTATCCGAGGGGAGAATTTGCAAACTGGACGAGAGTCAAGATTGGGACCAACAAAAATGCCTGGGGAGGAATTTGCTCTGGATTACCTCACAAAAAGGGACTCGCGGCCACCGCTCCAAACAAAAGACCCGAAGTCTCTGAGAACGAGACTTCTCGTCCTACGTCCTCTCTGTCGGCTGCATTACAAACTCCCCTTACAAGTGAATCACCCATTTGCGTTGCTTCGCCCATACTTGCAGAAGAGCAGGGCCCTTCGGCCACAAATGGAGAAGCCGACAATATTCACAAAGGCCTTAGAGACAGCATCATACAATGGACGAACCCCGTCACCAAAGAGATGCTGTATATTAATGAGCGGACCGGCCAGACCCTGTCATCGAGGGAAAGCAAATCTATTCCCTTTCGCCCCTTGAGTCCAAGTTCGCAACAAACGAGATGTTTCCATCCTGAAGAGTCAAGAATCCCGCCGCCAACTCCCTGGATCGATTCCGTTCTCCATGAATGGAAAAATCCAGTTTTTAGGCCATCAGAGCGCCCAATACCATCAGTACGGCCTGCCACTGCAACACTCCCTGATCAAGAAAATAGTAAATTTTATACGAGGCTACCAACAGCCGCAACTTTCGAGAATGGGTTGTTTTCTTCGTTCACCGGCCGACTGACAAAATCTGGCCTTGCAAATTCGCAAATCGTTGCGCAGGTGGATAATAAGTTCATTCTCTTAGAAATGACCGAAATACTGGACCGCAAATCAGAATCTCAACGAATTCTGGTTCTCGTCGACCAACACGCAGCGGATGAAAGAGTTCGGGTGGAGCAATTATTTGATGAATTATGCGGCTCCTCGCCTTCCCATGTCGTGGATACTACTTCTTTTCCAGAGCCGATTCCGTTCAAAGTGCCATTTGAAGAGGCTCGGCTATTCGAATCTCAATCTGAATACTTCGCTTCTTGGGGTTGTCACTACTCCTTGTCAAGGGAAAAGTTACCCCAACAGAATACTGTGAGTGTAACTGGTGTCCCGTCACTCATTTATGAACGGTGTAGAATAGAGCCGAAACTCGCGGTTGATATGCTTCGCTACGAACTATGGGCGCGCAAGGATGCAAAAACAATATCGAAACCTAAGCTATCTTCATCAGCAATCTCTGGAATACCGGACAGCGGTGGCATTAAGCCTCCGTACTGGCCTCGTACGCTCTCTAACTGTCCTCGGGGCATCATCGACCTGCTTAACTCACGTGCCTGTCGGTCGGCAATAATGTTCAACGATGAGTTAACTAAGCAAGAATGCAAAGACTTGATTTCTGCTCTGGCAGAATGTGTGTTTCCATTCCACTGTGCGCATGGAAGGCCCAGCATGGTACCAATCATGAACCTAGGTGATGTAGACAATAAACACAGTGAGGGAGGAGCAAGTGGAAGCAGCTCTGACGGCATGTCCTTTACGGGTTTCGGCGTTGGTCCAGCCAGAGAAGAGACTATGTTTATGCAGGCGTTTAGGGAGTGGGAGCGAGCTGGCAAAGCGACGTGATTATCTTGGAGCATTATTATGTACAGTATGAACGGGTTTGATTTTGGGTCTTTGGCTTTCTTGACTGCTTGTTTTTGCTTCAGTGTTGTGTATACTCCGTACCATGTTGATGATTGTGCAAGCATAGATGATCCCAGAGCATTGAAGTTAATGTACTCTGTGGTAAGGAGATTTTTAGCTCCCGCCCCGTGCAGACGTTGACATCATCAACACCTCGACCAACCGTATTCCAGCCTCTCCCACGCAAACTTGAACAGTATCAACTGTTGATGCTGAGTTTTGCACAGAGCAAACATTGAAAGTGATAACTGGCTCTATCAGACAGATGAGCGGGTTGACTCAACATCCACCATGACTTCTCCGAATGGGTTTTCTCTGGCTTCGGAAATCAAGGTAAGTTAGCTGTGCCAACATACACACCTCCTGCTCAATGGGGTGCTATAGCTTGCGAATGGCGTGCACATGCCATTGATTCATCTGGGCGTGTACCTGATGACGGGAAAAGAAGCTTATAATGCAGTTAAATGGGCTTTGGAGGTAGGCTTGTCGAGGCTCCATCCCCGGCCCTGTCAATTAACAATCCCCATTCTTGCATCTAGGCCGGATACAGAGGGTATAGATTCTCAATCATGTCCCAAAAAATTTCTTTTCATAAGCATCCGGGTTGATCCAATGCAAATATTTATCACAGGTTCGACAGCGCCCAGATGTATCACAATGAAGCGGAAGTCGGACAAGCAATCCGTGATTTCCTTGCAGAGCAGAAGAACCAAGAAAACCCGATTCAGCGAAAGGACATATTCTTCACTACCAAATTGCTCAAAAACACTGGCTACGATGCCACTAGGGCATCGATCAAGGATTCGCTCAACTCCTGCATGCTGGATTACATCGACCTCTTCCTCATCCATGCTCCGTATGGCGGCAAGGAGAAACGGCTCGCATGCTGGCGCGCCATCGAAGACGCCATCTCCGACGGCGAGGTCCGCGCGGGCGGCGTGAGCAACTACGGAGTCAGGCACTTGAAAGAGCTTATAGACAGCAGACCTGCCGGGCTGCCCGTTGTCAATCAGATCGAGGTTCACCCTTTCAACACCCGAGGCGACATCACCGGGTTTTGCCAGGAGAACAACATCGTGGTGGAGGCGTTCTGCCCCCTGACTCGGGGGGTGAAGTTGAAACATCCCAAGATCGTGGCGCTGGCGCAGAAGTATGAGTGTACACCTGCGCAGCTACTCTTGCGGTGGAGTCTACAGCATGGATTCGTTCCCTTGCCGAAAAGCTCGTCCAGGCAACGCATCATCGAGAATTCTATGGTTGGAGGAGAGGAAATTAGCCGCGAGGATATGATGGCTATGGATGCGTTGGATGAGTGCTTTTTGATAGGTATACATATAAGCTCTCGACTAAATCCTCCGTCGTCGATCATATGGGGTGCTGCTAATATATTCTAGATTGGGACCCCGTTGATGCCCCTTGAACGACAAAAGAATGGAACTACTAGTTCGGCGGATCCAAAGGCTCAGTATGACATCCTAGTAGACAGCGAGAAATGTTTTCTGCTGTAATTGGTCGGATCTTTAAATGATAACGAGTTCATATTTTGGTACCTTGGACTTCTTGTATATGATTCTTCAATAATGGAGCCAACAAGCTTCAACAACGAAACCAAGATATCCACCCACGTTCTACCATTTCAGCAATCCATGGGATATTCGGTACGACCTCAGGTTCGGAACTCAGGCTGATGGCGTGATTCCGTTCCAACCGCTCCTACGGGCGCTAACACATAGCTCCTTGTCTTATCAGGTCCATGTGATTACCGCAAGCTGCCCAGCGAAATGGAGCGCGTGGTCAGGACACCAAGCATCAGTCGGGCCAATGGGATAAATTCCAGGTTGACGACAGTTCAGGACTCCCTTGTTTCCGGGTAGATGTTCTCCACGAGTCTAACTTCGTGTTCCGGCATACCTTAGGAATTTTTGGGTTTGAATGTCACGATGCTGGGAAAAGCTTGATGTCTATTTTGCGGACGGGCAAGGGAGATTGAACAACACTGTTCAGTGGTAAGTATGGGCCAGCGTAGCCTTCTGGGAAAAGAAGGAGATTCTTGTCTGTCATCCATAGGTATATAATCTATCAACAATATTCGAAAAAAGCCTCTTGAGCTTGGCGGCAAAGGGCGCTTCAAGCGTGTCATCGTCAATTAGCGTTTAGACCGACGGGGCGGGCGGGCGGCGGAAAGAAGATCTCTGATTCCAGTTAATCCTTGGCGGGAAACAAGGGAGTTTTCGGGGCAAAGTTATCCATAGGTGGCGGACATACCCAAGGTAGGTATATATTGTACTGTACTTTGAGCGAGCGGGTGAATGGCACATATCTCCACGGAGCAAGATATGCCATCCGGAACAATGAAAAACACTCAAAATATCAATGGACGATGAGAAAAATGTCGCATTCTGTGCCGTCTCTCTTTTTCCCCTTTTCCATCGTTGCGATAAGCGTGAACCAAATGCGGCGGAACGCAAGACCTCAACAATGAAAATGCTCTCCGGTCCGCCCCGAGGACAGGCTGCGATGCCCATAAGGCCAGCCTATCAGGAGAAAGAGGAAAGAGCGACAATCCGTGGGAAAACCCTGGAAAGAGCGACCCGAACTCGGTATTCTCCCTTTTGTTGCCTTTAATTTGGCCACACACACACACACACACACGGAAGGAGGCCGTTATCTTGGGTGGAGCCTGCCCTTTGTTGCCATAATGAGATTGAGTAAAGGGAAGGCGGGGCGCGGCAAACTAAGAAGGAGGTTCGGATAAGGTTCCGTGATCGGATTGATCATTATTTGCAGGTTAGCCAATTCCATCTCGTCACTGACAATATGTGCTGCGCGAGAACTGCATCTAGTTAATCATCATATTTCTATTGTAAGTAAGCACATGTTAACTATCTTGGGTGATCGAGGAGGGAATGAATGTTGATGGTGCACTACGTCATCTCCAGAGCTTCCGCTCCGAATCCCGGCCACAGCTCAGAGCTCCTCCCCTCAAGACATATAAACTACACAGCACAGAGCAGCCAGGATGATCAAATGCGATGACCAAGTAGAATCATATCTATAGGGTCCGTGCCTCCTCTTCCGCCATTACTGTATGCTGCATTTCCTGTCCGACAACGCCAGATTCGCGACCCCACCATATATGCTAAGCATAGATAGGCAATCCAAGTCCGCTCCGCTGATAAGGAAACCCAAAAAGAAGGAGAAAATAAAAAGGAAATGTAAAAAGAAGAAAAATTCCTCAAGCCAAGTAGCGTTTCCTCTCCCAGAAGAGCTGCGCTGCTGTAATCCCCCCAGTCCTGGGGCCACGGCAATCGAGGCAAAAAAGACAAGGGAAGACTAGCGGAGACAAAGGGCCGCTTGGGTCCACGATAATCATGGAGATGGGATTGGACTAAACATCAGTTTTCTAATCTATCCTTTTCTCTTCACACACACAAAGACTGGGGACACGGAGCAAGTAGTACACACGGGAACACCACCGGTTGATAGGCAATCGAAGACACTGCCGGATTTGTCAGTAGGCGGAACTGTGAAGATTATTAAAACAGGTAGTGAGAAGGTTACCTGATAAGTACTTGTAGCTGGAATCCTCCCTCTCCCACCTTTTTCCCTTGTCCATTCTTTCACCACACTGTCTACTCACTCTATCTCTTCTCCTTCTCCTTGCGCCACTTCATATCCTTTTCCCACATCTTCTTCCTCCTCCTCCGAGTAAATTCAAATCGCCATCCAAGCGAAAGGCAGCTCGAATCCGCACACCCCCGCGCATACCGAAGCTTGCTTTTCTCCATCTCTGAGATCATATCTCTTCCCTGAAGACTCCGCGTCCGAGAGTATCTTTTCACCTGCCTCAGCATTTTCATCTGCGGGCCACACATAGAAATCAAAAATCTCCAAAAGATAGAAGATCAATTGCAGAAATGGCACACCTTCCGATCGAGCCGGAGTTCGAGCAGGCCTACAAAGGTTCGTCTTACACTGCTCTTTTTCATTCCTCCACTTCCTCTGCATGTTTGTGCGTGTTCCGACGCACAACGTTCGTCAAGTCGGGCGACTCGGAAACACCGCATTCTCTAGCAATTAGTAGCAACTCGAGGGACTAATGGTTAAATCTACCTTGCAGAACTGGCGTTCTCTCTCGAAAACTCCACCGTGTTCGAGCGGCACCCCGAATATCGCAAGGCCCTCCAGGTCGCTTCAATTCCAGAGCGTACCATTCAGTTCCGTGTTACCTGGGAGAATGACAAGGGAGAGGTGAGAATTCACTGATATACCTTTTTTCACTTGTTTCGATTTCTGATTCGATCGCACACAGCTCGAGGTCAATCGCGGCTATCGTGTCCAATTTAACTCGGCATTGGGTCCGTACAAGGGTGGTCTCCGCTTCCACCCTACCGTAAACATGTCCATCCTGAAGTTCCTTGGCTTCGAACAGATTTTCAAGAACGCGCTGACCGGACGTAAGTACTTGGGGAGTTTTTTCTGCAAAAACAAAAAGGGATAAATTGTGCTGACGCTTTTTTCTTGTTCGTAGTGAACATGGGTGGTGGTAAGGGCGGCGCCGATTTCGATCCCAAGGGCAAGTCCGATAATGAAATTCGAAAATTTTGCAGTGCGTTCATGATGGAGCTGAGCAAACACATTGGTGCCGATACCGATGTTCCTGCTGGTGATATCGGTGTCGGTGGCCGAGAGATCGGCTTTCTGTTCGGTGCCTACAAGAGACAGAGACATATCTGGGAGGGTGTTTTGACCGGAAAGGGTATCAGCTGGGGTGGTTCCTTGATCCGTCCTGAAGCTACTGGCTATGGTCTTGTTTATGTAAGTCTCTTGTTGTTCAATTTTATCTCACGGGAGGAAACGGTTGCTAACGGAGAACATAACAGTATGTGCAGCACATGATCGAATATGCCACCAACGGACGGGAGTCATTCAAGGGCAAGCGCGTTGCGATTTCTGGCTCCGGAAACGTCGCTCAGTATGCAGCGCTAAAAGTCATCGAATTCGGCGGCACTGTCATCTCTCTCTCTGACAGCAAGGGCTCGCTCGTCGTCCGAGACGAGAACGATTCGGTCACCCCTGAAGAGATCTATGAAATCCAGGCACTCAAAGACCAGCGCAAGCAGCTCTCCATCGTTGCAGATGCGCCCAATTTCAAGGATCGATGCGTGTATATCGAGGGAGCCCGTCCCTGGCTGCACGTCGGCAAGGTGGATGTGGCACTTCCTTGCGCCACTCAGAACGAAGTGTCTGGTCCTGAAGCTCAGGGACTGATCCAGAACGGGTGCAAGTACATTGCCGAAGGTTCCAACATGGGCTGCACGCTCGCTGCCATTGAGCACTTTGAAGCTCACCGCCAATTGCACAAGAAAGGCAACGCAGTATGGTACGCCCCCGGCAAAGCTGCCAACGCCGGTGGTGTCGCTGTCAGCGGTCTCGAGATGGCTCAGAACTCTCAGCGATTAACCTGGACTGCCGAGGAGGTTGACCAGAAGTTGAAGAACATCATGAAGACTTGTTTCGAAACCGGTGTCAAGACGTCTGAGAATTATACTACCTTGAGCGATAGCCAACTTCCGTCTTTGGTGATTGGCAGTAACATTGCCGGCTTCATCAAGGTCGCTGAGGCTATGAGAGACCACGGTGATTGGTTTTAAAAGCCCAGGTCTCACGCTCTCCTTCTTTCTTTCTTTTCTGTCCTATATCTCCAGCCTCATTTTCGATTACATGACCTTTTACGAATGCCGTGACGTCTATTTTGTCTCTTCTCGGTCGGTTGCTGGCGCTCGGATCGGAAACATTTGATTTTGGAGGTGTTTGTCGGCTCCCATCTGGCGTCTTAATTCCTTGTGGTCAGGTTTGGTAGATGCGGTTTTCCATTTTTTTCCCTTGTCATCTCTGTTCATTGTTTGTTATTTGCTCTCGGTCTGGGTGGCATAGATGCTGTTCTGTACTTGTATGTCTCTGATAGTATTTAGAAGGGCCGGTTTAGATGGTTTCCTGGTGTGTGGGATAATGAAAATGTGTCTTTAACATTGCTGTGCTTCCATTCAGGAGTAGATAAGGAATATAGAAGTAGTAATGGTTGGCAGGAGGTGGGATGTTTCTGAAACTGTGCCTGTCCATGTAAGACTTGCGTCCCAACTTGGGAAGAGGTGATTACATGAGCGGAAGAGTTTGAGAAAGTCAAAATACGGCCAAAAATGCTGATCAACCAGAAAGCTGAGCAGGAGAAGAAAGAGAAGACAGCATTGAATGGCCAAACAAGTGTTTGATCTCTATGCATGCACAGTACAATCTACATGGAGCCACGGAACACAAGAGATAGCATCAATGGATATTGGATGGTGGTGTTAACTAGTTCTTTGTCTCGTGTCTTTTCAACAAGAGAAGCGCTCAAGAAAGAAAAAGGAACTACGGAGTAGTTAGGTGTTTCTTGAGTTCTCAAGAGCAGAAATTCGAAGAAACCCGTTACACAGTATGTATCCGGACCGGGAGAGGTCGTTGATATGTTTTCTTGGTGTTGGCGGTGAGTTGGGAAGACATCGAGAAGAAACTCAAGCCTGATATCAGAAATTACTCCGTACATGAGAGAAAACTGAGATGGAGAAGGGATTCTGCCTTTTTCCCAATTTTTTTCTCCTCGAGGGAAGTTGGAACGGAGACGAACGGATGCAACCCCGAGGCGGCCACCTGGTCGACGTCCGCCAACGAGGAGGCGAGAATATCTATCCTTATAAAATAATCATCCAGTAGGAAAAGAACGGGGATTTGGTCACCAATCCAAGCAGACCAAGACGGCTGGGTTTTCTAAAATCTTTGAGACGGCAAATTGAAGTGGTTTGCCACGTGGAGATCAGACAATTTGCAACGTTCTCTCTCTTCCGTCTCGAAACAAGGAAAAATCTCTTCTTTTCTTTGTGGGATGGGTGCCATGGTGGTGAGGGGTGGACACCCCACAGCGGCCCTCTGGACAGTGGACAGTGCCCCAAATTCTAGGCCTGGGTCATGCCTGAAGCGCCCGCCTTGTGGAAGCAGGATTGGACACGGGTTGGGGCGAGAATGCCTAAGTGATGCGGGCAGATACTGGAGCGATGTGTTGTTTGATAGCGGTCTCGTTTCTGTAGTGTACTCCGTAAGTTACATACATACCATCTTAGGCAAGAGAAAATACGGAGTACGGTACGGTGAGTTGAATGCGTAAATGCTGTGTAAATGTGATTTTCACTGCAGACAAAATGAGATACGAAAAAGAGTGGTGGGCTGGTGGGCCTCCGCGTAAGATTCGGAAAGCGAGTGTTCGTCATCAAGCCATCCACCACCTGCGAGTCTGTGACTTGGCCGCCGATGACTTGCTGGGCTTCCTTGTTTCATGTCAGCAACGCAAAAGGCCAGACCCAAAAGCGCAAACACACATGTTTACACCACCAGCCGGAACCAAGCTGGACACGAGCCCAAACAGGCCTAGTCAGGTCCCACGCTCGCCAATCACACCCCGCAATATCCGCTTTTCAAGGTTCTGCCCCTTTCTTGGCGCTGATTGTGGCGCCGAGCTAGGCCTGGACGGGAGAGTGCGTGTGGGACCCAACCTCCAGGGCGGCCCTTCTGCTTTTGGGCTTGCTGGAATGAGCCGAGCCTCCCCTATTTGTCGTATTTCTTACCGCTCCTTCCCTCTTTTTTTTTGGTTTTTTATTTCGTTCTTATCCCTTCACTCCTTCCCTCTCTCTCTTTCCCCACGACGACACTCCATCTCCCCCTCATCTCACTCTCTCCTGTCTTGACGACTATCCAGTCCTTCTCTTCACCCTCATCCAGATCTTCGTCAACACACTTTGACCATCGCGGTCCTTGCGCTCGTCGAGACTTCACTCCTTGAGTCCCTCGAGTTTCACCCTGACTTCAAGTCTAAAACAATTCCATCCACCGTTCGTCACCGCTTCAAACAAAACGCGAACACGGCTCAGCTTCCGTCAAACAAAACCCCCAAACGGCTGCAATTCACTCTTTGATTGCACTGCTTGTTTCCGATCGAGACACTATTTCTTCTTCCATTCTTGAATCGCCTGGTTCGATTCATTTGTTGCATTCATCTCGAGTGTCACCCTTCCTTTTTTTTGAGACTTCAATCTAGAGCTAGCTCTCTGGAAAGTCCACCACGTCCGACATAGATCTTTTCAGGAAATTGATTCCATCCGATATCTACAATGGCTCCGAATTTGCTCAAAGCGTTGACCGCCGCCGCTGGCCTCTACGCCTCTCTCGCTACCGCGTTTCCTATCCAGAAGCGCGTCGTGGTCTGGGAAACCGTCACCGATATTGTTGTCGAGACCGTCCAAGTCACGCTGACCGTTACCGGAGTCCCTGGTGCTCCAAAGACAATTTCACCACCGGAGATCACTCCAACGATCAAATTGTCAACCCAGCTCCCAACCACCATCAACAAGGCCCCCACCGCCCAGTCAACATCGACCATTCCTCCTCCACCCCCACCCCCACCAGCTACGACCTCGAGGCCTGTAGTGCAGCCAGGAGAATTTGCTCCCAAGCAACCTAGTATCCCACCACCACCACCACCACCGACACTGCCAGCAATTGTCCCAACGACAACCCAGGCTCCTTTACCTCCCACCACAACTCAGGCTCCCATCCAAACCTCAGTTAGCCCACCACCGCCACCTCCACCAGCGCCAATCAAGAAGCCACAAGTCAACCCATCTCCACCAAGCGGTGGATCTGGCGTAGAGAGCCATATTGGTGAGATGACTTTCTACGAGGGTGGTCTGGGTGCTTGCGGATTCAATATCGACACACAGATCGACGACGTGGTTGCTCTTTCCAAGGACCTCATGGTGGGATCAAACGGCAATGAAAGCCCGTACTGCGGAAAGACAGTTACCATTGAGTATGGAGGCGTTCAGCACAAGGCTATTGTAAAAGACAAGTGCGGTGCCTGCGTAAGTCGACCGTCTATGTGATGTTTTGGGACAAACACGCCTGCTAACATGGTTCGGATACAGAAACCCAATGACCTTGACATGACTCGCCATCTCTACAATAAATTGTAAGTTTGGTCACTCGTACCTCTATATTTGCGAGATTGCTAATCGATGAAAACAGTGCCGAGGAAAAAGATGGTCGCGTGGGTGGAATGAAATGGTGGTTCGACAACTAGACTGGTTTCTAGCGTCAACCCGAAAATCAAACACCTTTTTGATTCTCTGGCTCTTGCCAGGCCCCTTTTTTCTGTTTACCCTTCTTTTCCAGCTTTCTATGGGATTGGGTGATGTCCATTGCTCAATGGCATTCTCAGGGAGAATCTCCATACCAGCACAGTGACAGCACACTTGTCATTGTGTGGCCGTTTTCCTGTCAAGTGACCTCTACAACGGCACCAGTTCTAGCTTGGTAGGATATGTACATATCAGTGTATGTTCCCTCGGTTTTCTTACTGTGCACGGATATCTGCCCCATTGGCCTGTTGGAAATGAGTTTATGATTCATGGTTGAAATTCCTTTGCTTCCTGTTGATACCCATGTTGAGCAGAGGCTTTGGTCACTTGTGGTGAGAGTGAAGGTAAAGGAGTAACGGAGATTGGCCAGCTGTGGTTCTGACTGGAGGCGGATTGATTCCTCTCTTGCTTTCATTCACCTTCGCTTTGAAGAATTTTGGACATTTTTGGACATTTTATCTTTTGTTTATAGACCAGCTTGATACACATATCTTCCAAAAGCCATGTGGCTTTGTTTTCAAAAACAGGTGGCTGGATTCAGTGCAAATTCAATCAATAACTTGCGTCCTGTGATCACATCTGGCCCTTGTACGCTTCTCACGTAGACCAATTGGACGTCTCAGGCCAAACGGCCTTGATGTGCCTCTGAGGGAACGCGTACTCCCCACCCTATATCAAGGCATTGCGTTTCTGGTACGGAGCACCTAGTCTATTGTCTTGTTCTCGGAATTTGCAGGGTTTCCAGATGGCCATTGCCTGGCTATCCGTCCTCGTTTGTTTGAAAGGAGCAGCGCGGTTGCAAACCAAATGCCACCGAATTGATGGTATGTTACCTGTCATGGCCGAATCTTAGGCCATAACTTCAGCAATATTTCTTCTTCTTTTCCCCTTTTGAGATCCAACTCCGGAGCATGCAATGTGTCCATTCAACTACCTATGCTATTATTTACCGGTTACTGCTGCTAATACAGTCCACGACCGAGCATCAGACAACGGGTGCAGGGGAAAAAGAAAATTCGGGGACATGGAAGGTGAAAAGGGGATTACGACAAGTAATGAGGGAAATAGCAAGTTTTTCCAAGCAAGTCGAACCAAAACCAAAAATAGGGGGAAGTACGGAGTACAAAGGGATAAATGCTACCCATGAATTCATAAATCCAGCATCAAAAGACAGATTTCATCAGCATCATATTCTAACCACTGCACATCATGCAAGACTCCTTGTTTTCAATGCTGCCTACACCCAGCCAAAAAAAAGGTACAGTTAGCATATGACACACACAAAGAAAAAAAGACAATGTGTGTGAATGAGACAAATCACTTACACTGCAACACCTTTTGCGAAAAGATATCCTGTTCACTCTGTTCAGGAGCAGTTTCTGCTGCCTCGGCGTCCGACGCTCCATTTGCCGTTTGCTTCTTTCCCAGCTCTTCATCCGGTGGAGCTACTACTGGCATGCGCTCGAATGCAGGCACCCCTTTTGGGCTCACCGGCCGAGGAGACTCTGCCTGGGGCAGCTTCTGGTCGTACATTGGTCTGGGCACGGCAGAATAGGAGCCGGAGTAACTACTGGATACGCCACTTCTTTTTCTCGCTGCAAGCCCCGTCCTCGCGACGTTGGTATCTGCGACCTTGAGCTGTTCCTGATCAACCGTGAATTGGATGGGAGCTGAAGCTGCCATTGTACGGAGATAGTACATCCCAGTCTTCAGGCCCAACTTCCATCCCGCAAAATGCATGCTGGTGATTTTGCCCATTGTAGGCTCTTTGAGATGGATGTTGAGAGATTGAGATTGATCGATGAATGCGCCCCGGTCAGCAGCCATCTGAATGATGGTCCTTTGGGAGATTTCCCACACTGTCTTGTAGAGAGCTTTGATGTCTGCAGGGATATTGGGGATGTTCTGGACTGAACCGCCGTCAGCAATAATGCGGTTCTTCATGTTGTCTGACCAGAGGCCGAGATCAACAAGATCCTTGAGAAGCCATGGATTGACGACTTGGAATTCGCCTGCAAGAACCCGGCGAGAGTAGATGTTTGATGTGTATGGCTCAAAACATTCGTTGAAACCGAGGATCTGACTCGTGCTGGCAGTAGGCATCGGAGCAACAAGTAAACTGTTGCGTACACCGTGTTTTGCGATATCCTTCTTGAGGGTGTCCCAGTCCCAAAGGTCAGTCGGAGTCACGTTCCACATATCGTACTGCAAAGTACCCTTTGAAACGGGAGAACCTTCATAAGTTTCATAAGGACCATCAACCTTGGCTATGTCACAAGACGCGGTCAGAGCTGCATGGTAGATTGTTTCGAAGATTTGAATATTCAACTGCTTTGCCTCAGGCGAGTCAAACGGCAATCGCAGCGCAAGGAAAGCATCAGCGAGTCCCTGCACACCCACCGCAATAGGACGATGACGGAAGTTACTCTTCCTGGCTTCTGGGACGGGATAGTGATTGTTGTCAATGATCTTGTTTAAGTTGAGAACAAGGACTTGTGTGACTTCATGCAATCTCCCAAAGTCATACTCGCCCCGGACAGGATCGACATATGTGGGCAAAGCAAGGGACGCCAAATTGCAAACTGCGACTTCGTCCGGCGCGGTGTACTCGATGATTTCCGTGCACAAGTTGGAGCTCCGAATAGTTCCAAGGTTTTTTTGGTTACTCTTGCGGTTGCACGCATCTTTATAAAGCATGAAGGGGTTCCCAGTCTCTGTTTGAGCCTCCAAAATAGCATACCAAAGTTTTTGAGCCTTGATAGTCTTTCGGCCGCGACCTTCCCTCTCGTACCTGCAAATTGATTGTTAGTATCAATTGGTCTTGCTTTGGATGATGGACTCACTGTTCATAGAGGGCCTCGAATTCATCACCGTAAACGTCAGCTAATCCTGACGCTTCGTTTGGACAAAACAAGGTCCAATCGCCGTTCTTCTCAACCCGCTTCATGAACAGATCGGGGGTCCAAAGAGCAAGGAAGAGATCACGGGCTCTTACTTCCTCCTTTCCGTGGTTTTTACGGAGATCTAAAAACTCGAAGATATCGGAGTGCCAAGGTTCAAGATAAATGGCAAAGGCGCCAGGCCGTTTGTTGCCACCTTGGTCGACATATCGAGCTGTATTGTTAAAGACACGGAGCATGGGGACGATTCCGTTAGAGGAGCCGTTTGTTCCTGCAATGTAGGAGCCAGTCGCGCGAATACGATGGATATTAAGACCGATACCGCCAGCTGTCTTGGAAATCAGAGCGCAGGTCTTTAGAGTATCGTAGATACCATCGATGCTATCTTCCTTCATATCAATGAGAAAACAGGAGGCCATCTGTGGTTGCGGTGTTCCCGCGTTGAAAAGAGTGGGGGAAGCATGTGTAAAATATTTCTGAGACATCAGATTATACGTTTCGATCGCCTTCTCAATGTCTTCGCCATGAATGCCAACCGCAACACGCATAATCATGTGTTGCGGACGCTCAGCGACCTTGCCATTGATTCGCAACAGATATGACCTCTCTAAAGTTTTGAATCCGAAATACTGATAGTTGAAATCACGATCATAAACAATGGCCGAATTAAGTTCCTCGGCATGCTTCATAACAATTCCGTAGGTTTTTTGAGAAATCATAGGCGCAGGTCGGTTATTTTTCGGGTTAATGTAGTGATAAAGGTCGTCAATGACCGAAGAGAACTGTTTTTTGGTCTGCTTGTGTAGGTTGGACACGGCTATTCTGGCTGCAAGGATAGCATAGTCTGGGTGGGTAACAGTCATGTATGCAGCGGTTTCAGCAGCCTTAGAGTTAGAAGCAATCAGTATTCGAAGCTCGTGATGTTAATGATATCGTGTGGCTCACCAAGTTGTCCAGCTCAATGGTGGTGACTCCCTGGTATACACCAGAAATGATCTTCTGGGTAATGGCTGCGGCGTCAACATGCTCTGGATCAAGCCCATAGCAAAGCCTTGAGACACGCGCTGTGATCTTATCGAATTGCACGCGTTCCTTGCGTCCATCTACGAGTAAGGGACTGGTTAGCCAAATCTTCGGACGGATCAAGGGAGCGAAATCCGAGAGATGAGCGGTACAGAGGCTACCCCAAGCAGACCACTCTCTTCATCGCTTCTCGCAGTATTTTGACTCACCTCTCTTATAGACAAACATCTTGAACTGTCCCTTGATGGATCCTGTCGTTTAATTGTTGCGACTGTCTGATGTTTAACTGAACCCTGAACCAAGGTAAGGGTGCTGCAATCAATTTTCCTCCAATCAAAGACTGAGCGGCGCGTGAGCTTGAAAAGAATTGAGGATAGTATGAAGAAGTATGGCGAAGTGAAGAGTGGGAGAGATGAGAAAGGCGGGCGGAATTTTTCGATTTATGGGCAAGCGGACGCGTTCCAGTGTTCAGAAGCAACAGGAACGCGTTGCTGCCCTTCCCAGCCAATTAATAATGCAGGCTTATGTAAGCACGCGTTCGACGCCAAGGCTCGGACGTTTCAAAGCCTCACCTGAATTGGGCATGGTCTACGGAGTAGATTATTAGACGCTATGCTTTGCGGGTGAACAAATATTTATATTGTACTGGTTATATTCCGGAGAGCTACACAGTATGTGTCTGGCTAAGAGTATACAGGAGAAAAAGCCCGAGATCCGTTTTCTAGAGGTGGCATGCTGGTGGGCCGAGATACGACCCGCCTGCAGTAAACTCCAGCAACCTTTGGCGACCACCTCGAACAGTTTTATCAATTTAGATTCACTGAAAAGATGTCGCAGAAAATAGTTCGCTCTCGATTTCTACATAGCGGCAGCTCCAATCATTGCTGCAATGGCCGCCACCGCGAGAGATTTGGATTTGAGGGATGACGCAGCATTGCCGGTTCCCGTAGGCTGACTACCCGAAGACGTAGCTGAAGCGGTTGCTTCGACAGGCGCAGTAACAGATCCGGTAGGAGATCCGGTGGCGGTCGAGGACATGGTGGATAAAGTGGTAGAAATGGAGATAATTTCTGCAGAAAAACACAGCCGTCAGCAAAATGTACATACTAGCACATATATCTTCCCTTTAGAATAACTGTGTCGGTATATTCGACAAGTGCAACGACTTCATAATCTCGACGGAAAACCCATCTTCGTCCAGCACATACCAACTTTGTTTCCGGATTCGGAGCAGGACTTGGAGTACGCATCAAGTGCATTCTTAATGTCGGCATCGTCGCAGGCTTTGAGGATTTCGTTTTGAACTTTCTTCGATGCGGATCCACAGAGGGTGTCTAAGTCAGAAGGATCTTTCTGAGTACTATATATGGGTCAGCACAGAATCTTGCGGCCATGACAACGAGTGTTCCATAAATCAAGCACGGTGGCATGGCGCAGCGAACTTACTTGACAGCAGCGAGAAGGCATCCCGGGGGAGTGGCCGCGGCGAAGACATTGAAAAGCGCCAACACGGTAACAAGGAGAATGGACTTGACGGATAGCATCTTGAATAGTTTGTACTGTGCCACGGGGAAATATTTGGAATGTCGCACGGACAAGACTGCGTTTTCAAAGGAGGGTAATGAATGGAACGACTGGAACTGATCTACAGCAAAGAATGAGTGAGACCAACAAGCAAAGGAGTGACTTTAGCTGGCGTGAAAGAAAAGGAATGAAGGAATGTTGAACTGAAGAAAAAGGTGATGGAAGGAAGAGAGTTTCACATCTATGGGAAGAGACGAAACAAGGCTGGCGGCGACTAATTGGGTTTCCCCCTGTCGAAACACACTAAACTCGCTGGTTCCTGCCAAGCTATCCATTTATATCCAGTTCAACACGTCAGGCAAAAGATCCGAACAATACTAGCCATCATTCCACAGTTTTATCAATTTGACTGTCTCTTGGAATGAAACAAATTTGTTGGCTAGACTCTCGACTCTATAGCAGAACTCCCATGATTCTTTGCTAAAGCGTCATTTCCACTCCCTGTCCTCTCGACTCACAATGACCTCTGCAACATCCAACCTGTTGTCCACAATCTCTCTTCCATTGATCAAATCCCGTTCCACCGCTCTCTTATCCGCCTCCTCTTCATCCTGTGCGATTCCAGCCTCGACATGTCTCTTCACTAACCTTTTCCTTGCAACTTCAAAATCCACTTCAACAAACCACAACTCGTCCATCAGTCCCGCCGCCTCAGTCCACGGTGCCTTGTTTAGACTCAAATAGTTTCCCTCAAAAAAGATGATCCTCGCCGTCACCGGAATGGGCACATCGTTCTCCACGGGATCTTTAACTGCATGGTCGAAACTCGGCGCGTAAATGGTCGTTGCCGAGTTCGGGGTAATCTCTTCGCGCACTGCACGGACCAAGCCCGTGAATTTCACAGGATCAAAAGTGAACGCTGCGCCCCGTCTATCCATCGCGTACACGGGATCCGGCATTGCTGCCAGTTGGGCCCGTGTGAGGTGGTACCCGTCCATGGAAACCCAAGTAGCCACGGGTGGTTTGCCGGGGTGTTCTCTGGCATACCGCTCGTTCACTTGCTTGGTGATGACTTTAGCTAAAGACGTTTTGCCCGAGCCAGGGATGCCACTGATAGCGATCATGTAGCGCGCCGATGATGGAATCGAGAGAAATTTGTCTATCATACAACGCAAGTGCAAGTCAGCGTCGTCGCATGCCCAAGTCCAGGTGTATCAACATATACTGGCGAGGTTCAAAACGCACAGGGCTTCTAGTATGCCAGTAGAGTGAGTTACTCACCCCATACTTTATCGACTAGCCTTTGAACTTGGTCATCCATGGTGATTTGCAGGTTTGGATCCCTCGTGGGATCGTTGTGGCTAGTGATAATCACGCGAACGTTGAACCGCGGAGCCTATGTATAGTCAAAAGGAACTGTAGCGGAGAAGTAGATGTTATGGTTGGTAAACTTGAAAGCTTGAAGCTGATGTAGCCTGAGGTCCGCTGTCCTGTGATAAGAGAACAGATATCCGAAACTAACAAGTAGTCGCCAAAAAGCCTTGCTCTTGGAAGATTGAATGCAGCCTACGTTACGGACTTATACAAAAGAGAGCTGTTTGAGAGTATCTCCAGCAAGAACCCCCGCCATCCTTATGGCCCAGGCCAAGAAGAGCTGCTGACATCAGATGTCATGAACTTCCAAACCTTCGATGGTGCACATCTGCTTTTACATTTGTCAGGACATATAACTACCAAACCTCAAAGCCTGTTTGGCTGACGCCTAGAATAAGAGAGCCAGGTACGCTAGTTATAGCCTATATATATGACCATCCGGCCAAATTTCAGAAGGAAACTTCGCAGGTCTGTGGCCTACTTTGGTATACCTCCAAGAGAATAGTGAAGTACTCTGATTCAAGAGGGTTTAAACTGATTACTGAGGGTAATGACCACTCACTTGCTTTTGGAAGACTACTCTGGTAAGTTTGAAAGATTTGATGACCATTTCCATCCCTTTCATTAGCCCGTGTTCAATGCAGATATAACTGACATGATCATGCTTCGTATCCTTCGTATCAGAACGCATTTGGGGCGTTTTAAGGCTCACCATAATCCAACAGCCGGAAATCCAAAGAGCAGAACAAAGAGAAAATCCATTCCACATGGGTATTTCAGTCAGCAACTCAACAAGATGACCGGCCCAAACAAAAGAAAAAGGGCACAGCAAAAAAAAAAAA